>PVKU01000176.1:0-236161 GCA_004027475.1 Anoura caudifer
GGGGCATTAAAGGATCAGCACTTACATCATCAGCATGCCCAATCTGTGTCCCACAGGGGGACTGTGACCCATCATCCAAGCACCCCCTGCAGGTCTCACACTGCCCAGGGGCCTCCTGCTGCTCTCACCAAGTTCAGAGATCCATGTCTACAATTTACACAGAAAATGCTTTCTAGAAATTCCAGGGGAAAAATACGCCTCCCCAGCCAAGCAATTCTTTCCTTGTAGAGAATACTGACTTGCCTAATAAATGTTTCTCTACTAACAATCCTGTCTTTCCTGTGTAGTATATTAGGGGCATGGATTTTGGGTATCTCAGGGCTTGTGCTGAGGGAAAGGAAGGGTTAGTTCAGCTGCTTTTGATTGCTTCCTTTGCTTCCAAAAGTGACCAGTACCCTGGAGGTCTCACTGAGAAGTAGATATCATGTGCCCTCCCCCAGAGCCCACTCCTTCCCTGATGAGGAGTTGGGCTCTGGGTCCTATCCCATAGCTTAGCCTTAATGAGCATGGATAGCAGCCCACACCTTCCCCCTGAGGGAAATGTTTTATATCCTTTAGGGCGGTAGGCAAGACAGGCCTTCTATAGCTGAAAAAGGTCAAGGACAGGCATATTTTTCAGAAAATATTAGTGGAGAAGAGACAGTGGCTTAATCATTATTTAGAAGTCCATGATCAGAGGATCCCACAGGTGGGTGAACCCTGAATGGGAGTGTTTGGGGCAATAATTGGGCTGATTGGGGTTGGGTCTAGGAATAGCATAAACACTGCTTAAAAATCTTCCTTGTGGGTCGTGTTCATGTGTTGGGGAAGCATACTTTAACCTTGACACTAATGTACATCTACTGGAAAGTCACCTTGGGGAGGTCTTGTATTGGGGAAGTGGTTCCTGTGGTTGGATATTTCTTCAGGCTTCCAGGTTGATGACTTTTTTGCTGCTGAGCAAAAGCATAACTCAGTTATCAGTGGTGGAAATAACCAGGCAGCCATCTGCCTCCCAGGGTAAAATAAAGGTGAAAGTAAGGAAAAGATGCCTTAGAGTGAATGAGAAAGTAAGAACAAAAAAGGGGAAGAGTGGCCTTGCTGGTAGACAAAGGCTTCTGCCCCTTCAGCCCCACACCAGGACCCTGTCTGGCTCCCAGCTTCTCAAACTGATCTAAGTTCCACCTGTTGAGGCCGATCAGTGCCCCGCACAGCATTCTGATGCCTTACACCAAAAATACATGGCCTGTCCTTGAGCACTGAAACTAAGAACTAAGAACTAAGAACTAAAGAACTAAAGAACTAAGAACTAAGAACTAAGAACTAAGAACTAAACTGAGAACTGAGCTTTGCAGGGATGTCATCAGTCACGGCTCCCTGTCTTTGGGAAAGGGGAACTTTGGGAAAGGGGAAATATGCAGGATCTTGCCCTTAGTGTGTACAGCGCACCTGGCAGGGTGGAGATGCCCCCTCCGATGTTCATGGCTTTGGTGGAGCTGCAGTCTCCCAAACACCTGCAGCCCATGAACCAGAGGTGAGTTCTAGACTGTGCACCAGGGTTACAGATATTTCAGTGCTCACCATGGACCTCCATGGAATGTATGTTTTCTTTTTGCCAAACCTGCACACATACCCACCCTTCCTATAGCAGTCTGGGAGGAAGGCAACTCCACTCATACAGATTGAAACACAAAAATGGAGTGAGTGTCCTAGTGAGCACTTCAGGCAGTTTTCCTGGTAAGCCCTGGGAAGCCTGAGTATAAACAAAACAAAACACAGAAACCAAATGTCCACCACAGCCCCTCTTACTGCTACACCCATACCTTCTTGTCCAGAGTTGCACCATTGACCCTACAATGTCGGAAGCTGGGGCCACAGAAAAAATGCAGACTTTGTGAAAGTCCAAGTAGGGAGACAAATGTGGAATGGGGCCCAAGGCAGGGAACTGGAAGAGGTGAGCAAGCAGGGGAGGCTCTAGCATCCACGTGGACCAAACAGCCAATAACCCAGCCCCCCAGTTCCTACATAATCTCATCTCAGGGCCTTTACCTCCTCTCCAGTGCAGTCCCTGCCACACGTGGAGCTCATTCCCAGGATCGCCTCTGTCATCGGGAACAATACAGTCTGACCTTCCACCCTGTGCTGTGGCCCCATCCCCATCCTGCCAGCACAGATGCCCCTTGTTCATTTTTCAACTCCAGCTCTTTCATTTTTCCACTTACTCCCTGTCAAAGGTCTTGTCTTCCTTTCTTACCAAGGTGGACTTGATGGTCTATCGGGTCACAATGGGCCTCTTCCAGTCCCCTTTAACCCTTCCTGTCTGGCAAAATTTCAACTCTGTGTTTTTCCAGAAATGTCTTCCTATAGGTAACTGATCACTATTGGGTTACATCTCGCAATCGATTCTCCTGGTGCCCGAGAACTACCTGGAAATCATCCATTCATTCCGCAAATATTGATCCCATGCTTACTAACATGTGAACAAAACAAATGCAGTTTAGGCCCCTGTTTCCTCAGTCCATTCTGTCTCCAAAACGACTCAAATGTATTTAAAATCTCACTTCCCTCAAACTGAGGCCATCTCTATTTGCTCAACAGCTGTGCTGGACCACTGTCCACAGAGGAGCCAGAAGCCATGCAATGGGAGTTTGTCAACAAAACACTTAAAAAAATCACTTTCACATTATTCCTTTCTTTTTTCCTTCCTATTATGTGAAAAGACGTTTCCTTCCCAATGTCAAAGAATGACACTTCCTGAAATCATCTTATGGAGAGACAGCTAAGTGCCTGTCGTGATGGACTGAAGCACTTAGCCAGTGGCACTTTGCCCCCTCCCTCTCCTCATGAGATACACAACATCTTCTGTTTTGTTAAGGCTCGTTAACACAGAAGTGTTCAAACAATCCTAAGAGCAGATAGAACATCATATCTTCCCATGTACCCTTACCCAACTTTCACAATTATCATTTTGCATGTGTAATACATCCCATTTTTACAATACGATAAAGTGGAAAAGCCCATCAAAACATCTCGTCATCCATCTCTCAGACATCTGTTATGTACCCATGTCAGTGTTTTCATTTTTCTTTCATATTTATCATATGTAGAACACACTTATGTACCACAGATGTAAACAGCACCGAGTTTTAAAGGCTTTGGCGATCACTTCTGCTCTGCCTTTTAGTCAGCCCTGAGGAGTCATTGAGTGAATTCTTCCCTCAACTACATGCAAGAAGTAATCTTACAGAGTAAATACAGTGTACAGTATTGCTGTTCCTTAATCGCACAGTAACTGTACCATCACGCTAAATGTATAAATGTAGCAAACTACAGAATTGGCATTGCTATATGTGTTTTCAAATATTTGAATTTTTTTCCTGTCACACATGAAAATGATTTAAACACAGTAGATCAGACGCGTTTGTTTATCTGTTTCTCCCCAAAATGCCATTAAAAGTAATAGATTAGATGAAAAGATATTCGACATCACTGGGAAAAAATGAAAATCAAAAACACTGTGATATAGCAACAGACACAAAGAAATGGCTAGAATGTAAAGGTCAGGTAAGTGTTGCTGAGAATGTGGAGCAAGTAGGACCCTCATGGGTTGCTGGTGGGAATAAGAAAGGGTGAAGCCACTTTGACAAATAGTCTGGCTCTTCCTCAAACTGTCAGAGTCACCATATGACACAGCAAGTCCACCTAAGAAATAAAGACACATGTCCACGCCAAAGCTTGTAAATAAAGGTTCGTAGCAGTAGTGTTCAGTATTCATAAAAGTGAAAAGGTGCAAACAACCTAAAAGTCCATCAGCTGATGAATGGGTAAATAAAACATGGTGTATCCATACAATGTAATATGTTTGACAATGAAAAATATTAAGACATGCTGCAACATGGATGAACCTTGAAAGCATAATGCTAAGTGAATAAAGCCAGTCACAAATGATCATGTATGATTCCATTCACATGAAATGTCCAAAACAGAGAGAACAGAAAATATATTAGTGGTTGCTTGCACCTGGGTGTGGGGGAGGGAAGGAGAGAAGAGGAATAATAACTAAAGGTAATAAGATTTCTTTCTGAAGTCATGAAAATATTTAAAAATTGATTGGCGATGCACATATCTTTGAATATAGTAAAACCATAAAATTATACATTTTAATGGGTGAACTGTATGGTATATGAACATATTTAAATTGTTGTTAAAACAAGTAAAGGATTTAAAAAGACTAAGTACTTGAGAAGAGTTCTGGCCAAGATGGAGGCATAGGTAGATTTGCTTTGCTTCCTCAAACAACCAAAAGAAGGATAACAACCAATTTAAAAACAAAAAACAACCAGAACTGCCAGAAAATTGAACTATATGGAAGTGCAAGAATCAAGGAGTTAAAGAAGAAACATTCATCCAGACCAGGGCAGGGCAGAGGAGAGGAGACACATGGCAAGGTGGTGGCTGGCAGACCAGTTGGCCCCACATTCGTGTGAGAATAAACTGGGAGGAACAACTGGGGAGTGGGACAGACTGCACAACCCAGGGTTCCAGTGTGGGAAACCAAAGCCTCAAAACCTCTGGATGTAAAAACTGTGGGGATTGTGGCAGCTGGAGAAACTGCCAGTATCACAGGAAAGTCCATTGGAGGGGCCCACAGGGTCCTAGAACATACTCATGCCAACCCACCCAGGATTCAGCACCACGGCAGCACCTCTAAAGCTGCAATTCACTTGTGGGTAGAGGGGAAGTGACTGAAAGCGGCATTGTTCCCTCTCAGACTACTCCCCTCATACAACCCCACAACAGGGAAGTGGATTGCCCTACCCTGGTGAATACCTAAGGTTCCACCCTTTACAACACAACAGGTGTGCTGGGATGATGAAATATGGCCCAAATGAAAGAATAGATAAAATTCCAGAAAAAGAACTAAGCGACAAGGAGATAGCCAACCTATCAGATGCAGAGTTCAAAATATTGGTAATCAGGTTGCTCACAGAAATGATTGAGTATGGCCACAAAATTAAGAAGTGAAGGCTACACAAAGTGAATAAAGAAAAACATACAGGGAACTAACAGTGATGGGAAGGAAACCAGGACTCAAATCAACAATTTGGAGCAGAAGGAAGAAATACACATTCAACCACAACACAATGAAGAAACAAAAATTCAAAAAAATGAGGAGAGGCTTAGGAAACTCTGGGACAACTTTAAATGTTCCAACATCTGAATCATACAGGTGCCAGAAGGAGAACAGGAAGAGCAAGGAATGGAAAACTTTTTATTTTTCTTTTTAATATATTTTATTGATTATGCTATTACAGTTGTCCCATTCCCCCCTTTATTCTTCTCCGCCCTGCACATCCCCTCCCACCTACATCCTCCCCCCTCCTTAGTTCATGTCCATGGGGTGTACATATAAGTTCTTTGGCTTCTGCATTTCCTATACTATTCTTAACCTCCCCTTGTCTATTTTCTACCTACCATTTATGCTACTTATTCCCTATACCATTTCCCCTATTCCCCGCTCCCCTTCTCTGCTGATAACCCTCTATATGATCTCCATTTCTGTGATCTGTTTCTATTCTAGTTGTTCACTTAGTTCATTTTTGTTTATGTTTTTTTTTTTAGGTTCAGTTATTGATAGTTGTGAGTTTGTTATCATTTTACTGTTCATAGTTTTGATCTTCTTTATTTTCTTAGACAAATCCCTTTAACATTTCATAAAATAAGGGCTTAGTGATGATGAATTCTTTTAACTTGACCTTATCTGGGAAGCATTTTATCTGCCCTTGCATTCTACATGATAGCTTTGCTGGGTAGAGTAATCTTGGATGTAGGTCCTTGCCTTTCATGACTTCAAATACTTCTTTCCAGCCCCTTCTTGCCTGCAAGGTTTCATTTGAGAAATTAGCTAATAGTCTTATGAGAATTCCTTTGTAGGTAACTGCCTCCTTTTCTCTAACTGCTTTTAAGGTTCTCTCATCTTTCATCTTGGGTAATGTCATTATGATGTGCTTCCTTGGGTCCAACTTCTTTGGGACTCTCTGAACTTCCTGGACTTCCTGGAAGTCTATTTCTTTTGCCAGATTGGTGAAGTTCTCCTTCATTATGTTTTCAAATAGGTTTTCCATTTCTTGCTGTTCCTCTTCTCCTTCTGGCACCCCTATGATTGGGATGTTGGAATGTTTAAAGTTGTCCCAGAGGTTCCTAAGCCTCTCCTCATTTTTTTGAATTCTTGTTTATTCTGTTCTAGTCAAGTGTTTATTTCTTCCTTCTGCCCCAAGCTGTTGATCTGAGTCCCAGTTTCCTTCCCTTCACTGTTGGTTCCCTGTAAATTTCTTTATCTTGCTTTTCATAGCCTTCACTTTTTCCTCTATTTTGTGACTATACTCAACCAATTCCGTGAGCATCCTGATTATCCAGTGTTTTGAATGGTTCATCCAATAGGTTGGCTATCTCTTCATGTCTTAGTTCTAATTTTGAAGCTTTGATCTGTTCTTTCATTAGGGCCTTTTTTTTTTTTTGTCTTGGCATGCCTGTTTTGTAGTAAGTGGCGGAGTCTCAGGTAGTCTATCTGGCAGGGCAACCCACGTCACTTCATTGTGTTGCTGTAAGTGGGGGAGGGGTCCAAGAGGGAACAATGCCTCTTGTTCAGCTCTCTGTCCGCTTTCAGTCACTTCCACCGCTACCCACAAGCAAATTGGGCCCTTTTGGTGCTGATTCCTGAGTGGGTGGATTTGTGTATGTTTGGTACCCTGTGGGTCTCTCCAACAAACTCTCCTGTGAGGCTGGGAGTTTCTTCTGCCTCCTCAACCCCCCCACAGGTTTTTTCAGTCAGAGGTTTTGAGGCTTTATTTCCCCACACTGGAACCCTGGGTTGTGCAGTCTGTCTTGTTCCCCAGTTGTTCCTCTCAGCTTATCCACATGCAAATGTGAGACTGCCTGCTCCACAAGCTGCTACCTTGCCTTGAATCTCCTCTGCCTGGCTGCCTAGCTCCACCTATCCTACTGGTCTGGATGAATGTTTCTTCTTTAACTCCTTGGTTTTCAGACTTCCATATGGTTTGATTTTCTGGCAGTTCTGGTAGTTTGGGGGTTTTAAATTTGTTGTTGTCCTTCTTTTGGTTGTGTGAGGAGGCAGAGTGTATCTACCTATACCTCCATCTTGGCTGGAAGTCAGAAATGGAAAACTTAATTGAAAAAATTATGAAAGAAAACTTCCCCAGCCTGACAAAGGAAATAGACATACAAGTCCAGGAAGCTCAGTGAGTCCCAAAGAAGTTGGACACAAGGAAGCACACACCAAGGCACATTATAATGACATTACCCAAGATGAAAGATAAGGAGAGAATCTTAAAAGCAAGAGAAAAGAAGATAGTTACCTACAAAGGAGTTACCATAAGATTATTAGCTAATTTCTCAAAAGAAATCATGCAGGCAAAAAAGGGCTAGAAAGAAGTATTCAAAGTCATGAAAGGCAAAGACCTACATCCAAGATTACTCTACCCACCAAAACTATCATTTAGAATGGAAGGGCAGATAAAAGTGCTTCCCAGATAAGGTCAAGTTAAAGGAGTTCATCATCATCAAGACCTTATTATATGAAATGTTAAGGGGACTTATCTAAGAAAAAGAAGATCAAACCTATGAACTATAATATGATAACAAAATCAAACTACCAACAACTGAACAACAACAACAAAAAACCCCCACAAAACCCCAGACAAACACAAAAACAAACTAAGCAATCAACTAAAACAGAATCAGAAAACTGGAGATCACCTGGAGAGTTATCAGCAGGGAGGGGAAGAGGGGAGAAAATGGAAAAGGTACAGGGTATAAGAAGCATAAATGGTAGGTACAGAATAGACAAGGGGACATTAAGAATAGTATAGGAAATGTAAAAGCCAAAGAACTTATATGTATGACCCATGGACATGAACTGAGGAGGTGGGGAATGCTGGAGGTAATGAGGGTACAGGGTGGAGGGAGATAAAGGGGAGAAAAAATGGGACAACTGCAATAGCATAACCAATAAAATATACTTAGAAAAAAAGAGTAAGTACTTGAGCAGGACAAATAGAAGAGAGGAAAAGACAAAAGATGTCAATGCATTTTGGGAAGATGGGAGTGCAGATGAGGCGACGTAAGTGACCAGCAGAGCGGAGGAAGTGCTGGCAAACCCATTCACACAACAGAACCCCACAAGGCAAATGACACCATAGAAAAAAATAAAGGGTTCTATTCAATAAACATCTTGAATTTATTATTCTTTTTGTTTTATATTATGTATAATTTTAAAAAATCTTTTATTCTTTGGGGGGCCTGGTGACCTTCTTCAGTAACTGGTAAAGTCCTTTGAACAGTTGGCATGCTTCAAATGTGCAGGGATACCAGGTCTCCCCCCCGGGACAGAACTGGATGCTGTTCTAGAGTTGGCGTTGCCCACTTCTGGCGTCTGGGTGCTGAGGTGGCAGTAGCTGTGGGATCAAAGCTGGAAATCTCAAGGTCAGGCAAAATTCAGGAAAACAACCCAGGTTTCAAATGTATTTATTTGAAAATAATTAAACTTGTGGAAAAGTTGCATTTGTGGTAAACCATAAACTCTCTATCCAGGCTTACCTAGTAACATTTTGACACATTTGCTATTTCTCTTCTGTCTCTTGGTATCTTGTTTCTGTCTTCTTCCCTCCCTCCCCTTCTCCCTGTATATGAGTGCACACACACGTATGAAAAATGTGCATGAATTCCTGAACACCTGAGTTCATGTATCATGCACTTTCTTTTCAATGTTTTACTGTATATTTTTAAGAAAAAGATTCTTTCACATATAGTACAATTATCCCTTCAATAATTTAATATTTGGCATAAAACTTTTAATTCATCTGCCATTCATAGTTTTTGTCAATTCATCAAGTAAAGTCATTTGTGTCTTTTTTGAAACCTCCATAACAGGATTCATCTGGAAGCACACACTGTATTGAGTTGTCATGTGTCTTCAGTCTCCTTTAATCTGTATCAGGTTCTCAACCTTTTTATGACAAGATTATTTTTTGAAGAACATATTCAATGTCTATTTTTTAAAAGATTTTATTTATTTTTAGAGAGAGAGGAAGGGAAGGAGAGAGTGGGAGAAAAACATCAATGTGTGGTTGCCTCTCATGCACCCCCTACTAGGGACCTGGCCCACATCCCAGGCATGTGCCCTGACTAGGAATCCAACCAGTGACCCTTTGGTTCACAGGCTGGCACTCACTCCACTGAGCCACACCAGCCAGGGCTCAATGTGCCATTTTTATAATATCTTCTCACCTGGAAAATTTTTTGATATAGCTCATCTTGCTCAGGTCGTAAAGGGTGTTTTTAAGGCTATGAGTTCTGGGGACCTAAGGACAGTTAGGGGCAGTCTTGCTATAAGAAAATGATACCAAAGTACAAAGCTAAGGGGAGGAATTTTTTTCTGAACAGAGACGCCTCTGGCAGTCAGGGGAGGATAAGGGAGAGGGGGAGGCTTACAGTGCACCTTGCTTTGGTGGAAGACTATGGTGAAGCAGAAGACACACAAAGAACAGAGCTGTCATTACAGATAAAACATCCTCATACGGGAGGGAGAGGAAGGGGGTCAGGGGCCAAGATTTATTCTTCAGACTCAGTGAGGGAATGCAGGCAAGGAAAGTATGGAAACACCACAGGGCTTCATTTCAGTTTATATTCTACATAATGAAGCTATAGTTGTTACAACTGTTAAAAGATTAGTTAGTGTGGGAAGATGAAATAAATACATACACAATAGCAACAAAACTACATTATGTCAAAAGGTATAAAAAGCCAAAAGGAATTTTGGTGAAAAGTTAGTAAGTAGATGGGAAAACAACCATTAACTTCTTGTAGAAAAAGTAATCATCAGTGTGATTCAAAAAACCCAAAAATGTATAGCTAAATATAATCACAATTATGCTCATTAGAAGTTATGCCAAAGAGAAGCCCACTCCGAAATCAAGATGAGATAAAGAATTAAAAATGTGGGGAGAGAAGGAATTTGTCACAGAGAAGAAAGACAGTGGAGCAGCAGGATTAGGCACTGCTGGTATATGGGTAGAAGGGGCTACATTTGAGAATCTAAAGGCTATTTAGGTTATTACAGATGAATAGCCTAAAAGGGATCTTGGCAGTAAAAGCATTACTAAAGATTTTAGAGATGTTTGCCATTGGTGCGCAGGGGTGCCAGGCCTTTGTCTCCCTCTTTGTCATGCTTTCAGTTCATTGGTACAAGCTGTTCTTCTCTCTCATGCTTTTTGGTAAATGTGGAGGATTTGGGGTGATAGGGAGGTAGGGCTGCTACTAAGTATATTTCTGTTTTATACACGTAAGAACACATTATGTATAAAGGGAAGCTGCAGTTGAGGACAGAGTAGATCTTGGGGATGTAAATCCTTGGGCACAACAGACTTTCAAAGGTCAAGTGGGATCCAAACAGAGATCACTGTCTGGGTAAGAGGTGAAATACATAGATAATATCACCAAGTTAAAATACACGGTATGGTGAATGGGTGGAGTGGGAAGTTATGTTGGAAGGGTCTGAAGGACCCTGTAGGGATACACAGATCTTCTGGGCTGGTTGGTGGGGGGATGGATGATGAGTTCATTGTCCCTGAGTTGACACCCACCTTCAAAATTTTTGAGGTCTGTGTTATTGCTCTATGATGTGGGCCTGAAAATCTAATCTAGACAGTGCTCTTAATGTCCATCTGCCTGAGGTGCCAATGCACTTTTGAAGATGCAAATCAATTTCTTCGTTTGAGATGCCTTACTGCACCAGGCTGAACTGCAGCTTGACTTCCTAGGTATTCCCATCCTTATGGGGTTGGGCTTTTCCTTCTGTCACTATATTACCTAGAAAGGAATCTATGTTTCCCAATATTTTGCAAACAGAGACATCAATCACTTAAGTAAACCAGAGTCCCTGAAAGATAGTAAATCTTTCTTTACAAATAGATGCATCCAATGCTATCAATTGCCCTCTAAGTACAGCTTTTGCTGAATCTCACAGATTTTAAGTTGTATTTTCATTTTCATTTAGTTTAAAATTCTTTTCTCTTTCAGACCTCTTCCTTGACCCATGTGTGAGTAGTGTATTGTTTAATCTCCAAACATTTTGGGATATCCAAGCTATCTGTTATTGATTTCTAGTTTAATTCCATTTGGGTCTGAATGCATACTTTGTATGATTTCTATTATTTTATATTTGTTAAAGTTTGTTTTATGGCCAAGAATGTGGTCCCTCTTGGTGAATGTTCCATGTAAGCTTGAGAAAAATGTGTATTGTGTTGTTGGATGAAGTATTCTGTAAATATCAATTAGATTAAATTGATATTTCCTTTCTGTCTTTCCTTACTCAGCAGTTAGCCAAAGGCAGAGAGTGTTGGTAGAATGTGTGCATATCAGGAAGTGAAGTAAAATAGATGAGTTGGTTTTGTGCAATGTCTCCACTATTCTAGTTATAATGAAATACATGTGTGAGCTACAAAATATGAACTGGGGAGTTTGGATGATTCTGCATGAGTTAAGTATTCTTATGTTTACATTACATTCCACAACATAAAGTTGAATCGTCAAAGGTGTGCTAATAATTTAAGATTTTAATTTCTCTTTGTAAAGTGATATTAAACAGCAGATAAAAATATCATGACATGTCAAAAGAGAAATCATAGAAAGAAAATGCTTTATGTTTTATGTTTATATTTTAGTAGTTTTCATGGCATTTTTTCCTGCTTTTTGAACAAGGGAGAAAAATGAAAAATGTTTTCGTCTTGCACTGGGCCTTACCACTGTAAATGGCCTTGGAAGGGAAGTTCTAAAGTTGGCTCGATTAGCTGCTACACTGCAGCAGATCCCCGAGACAGATCCCACTTCCAAACCACTCCATATACATTGGTGCTCAGGGCTGTGTCAACCACCATAACTCCTCTTCCTAGGTGTCTATGAGGATTAAATGAACATGCGGCATAACTGCTATATATCTATACTCACAGAGGGAGTTGTGACTTGTATCACACATACATGGCTAAGGAGGGGCAAGACTGTCACTGCGGCCCAGGTTGAACCAGTCATGGGAAGAATCAATGAACAGGGCTGGTGGCTTGTTGGTCAGTGGAGATCAGCTGCTCTCTTCTTAAAGCCTGTCATGGAGAGTTCATCCCATCCACAGAAGTTTGTGGAGGAAAAGTGGCTTCCTGTCACATCAAAAGAATAGAAATGAGAGTGCTGCCCAGAAGGTTTAGGAGGAATGAGAAGATACCATATACCAAGAAACTTACTAAGCATATTGAGTCAAAATCTTCTGTCCAAAAAATAATTGAACCTGTGATGAACCCCCAGCCACATTCACCAGTGGGAAAGTTCATATGAACTTCGGGGTTTTGTTGAAAAATACATAATCAGGACAGGTATCAATCCCATAACAAAGTTCTTCCCAGCCTGGTGACCACAAGCCAGACTGACATTCATACGTGCATTTTCACAGTAAGAGAAGGTGCTGCGTAGTTGCTTTAGAATTGTGCCACACTTCGTGGGAGAACACTGACACGGCCTGAAAAGCATGAGGGAAACTTACCGCTCTCTGTGCTATGTCCCTTTTCTTTGGGGTCAAGGTCATTACTGTGGAGACAACATGCAAAGAAGAGCTAGAGTTTATTCCCCTAATGAAAACCATTTTGGCAGTTCTTTCTTAGCAATTGTCCCAGCAACCACCCAGCTTATTGCTACCAAACCATCCTACTTCCTTCCAGTCACGAGGATTATAATTCTGTCCTCACAACGTCCGTGTGATTTAGGAGTTCCCAAAAGGCCAGGGCGTGCAAAGTGAGGAGAGAATCTAAGGCAGTAGAAAAAGAGCAAGTAGGTAGAGATACACATTTATTGCTGCTTCAGTGTTGTGTGTTAACCAGAAAAATAGAGAAAGAATGTGGAATAAAATTCTTCAAAGACAGTCTTTCAAAGTACATACGACTCTAGGGAAAGTGTTTTAGGAAGGAAGTCGAAAATTATGGATGTTTCAAACAGGAAAATCATATAAATGGACATTTCCTAAAAGGGGAGTGTTTAACTGTGCCTCTTGAAAGCTCAGGATCATATTTCTGTAACAGGGATAATATTTTGCAAATATTCCACTTCTAACTTTTTGGTTTCCTCTTCAATCACCTTCCCCTGCAGTCTTCCACCTCCAAGGCTGAGGCATGAGGCTTCTGGCCCCAGGGATACTGCCTAGAACAAAGAGACCATTGATCAGTTTGAATCTCAAAGCTGACTTTCTTGACCTCTCAAGCAGGAAAATCATCTTCAAAGATAGGCATTGTTGAGAAGGAAAGGGATTTTCTAAATTCCTTTAGCTGCCATTAGTATATCAAGATCCATACCTGGTGGAATAGATTCTGGAGATTTATTACTCTCTGCCATCAGGATGGGACCAGAGGGGTGGAAAGCTGGCTGCTTTGGCCTGAGGGGTTGGAGAAGACTTGGCAACTGGGCAGGCAACTTCCCTTACTGTACAGGGAAGACAGGTGGGTCCTGAACTCTCCTGCCAGGTCCTAAGTCCTGGAAGAGGAGGGCATAGTAGATAGACTGAGGAGAAGACTGACAACATCAGGAGGCAAGAGACTCACTTCTTGTCATGTTTCTCTCGGGATTTGTAGGGGAGGCTACAAGCCTCAAGAAGTCACCTGTATGGTCACTGCCAAAGTAATGTGAGGCAATGGGACAGCAGTGGAAGTGAAAGGTACCCAAGCCTATGGGCCTAAGGCCATGCTTTAGTCTCTGGTGCCCCTGGGATGGCACGTGGGTGGTTCCAGGGTAGATGTGAAGGTGGGAAGATGAAAACCACAGTCAGGATAAAGAGGCCATAAGCAGACCCTGAGGCCAGGAAAAATGGCCAGAAGTGGGTGCCATTACATTACCACAAAAGGCCAGGTGGACTGTGATCCCAGTACAGGGAGCAGACCAGACCTGCTACTTTGCAGCAAACACCGGCAGAAATAAGAAGGATCCCACATGGCCCCTTTTTTCTCTCTCCTACTGAATAACACGGAAGTCTCTTTAACCATCCTGAAATCACCTTGGGAAGAGAGTGAGCTTTTCCCTACAGAGGACAAGATGTCCAAAGGGGAAAATTGAAACCAGCTCTAGAAAGGAATTGAATTTCTAATAAATAACATATTTAATTTAAACGAGGACTTTTAAATTGGAAGAGACTCAGATATTGTTAATTGGCAAGTAGGGGGTGTCAAAGGAAGATCAGACCAGCTTTAGGAAGGACAGAAATGATTTGATATTGCACATCTGAGTGGAATGTGAGTGAATTTTCAACCCTGCTACATCTTTATTCTTTGCTGCTCCTGACTATACATGTCATCTGCCTTCAAGTCAAAGCAAATTTGGTGTTTGGAAGTGTCCTCCGGGAAGCCTAGGGGCACAAGAAACTTTCTTTAATGTCCCAAAAAGGCAATAGCAATTTGAAGTTTGCAAGATATCCTCTTGAGAAGTCCTCAATGCTTGCATCACTTGAATCAAAATCAAAGCTGCTGGAAGACTTGCTGAACCCCACTGTGCTCCCTGTAAAAGTGGAGGTCAGCACTCTTTGGGAGTGGGGGAGAAGAGTTTTGCCAACGATTGGGAGGTAGATGAAAATGTGGAATGAAAAAAAATCACAAGAGCCTATCTTCCTTAAAAAGTCTCAACTGAATCCATAATGTGTTGAAGCAAAGCAGACAGACTTAGGTTTACATAGGAAAGAAAGGCTCAGATGTGTGATAAGAGGTAGCTAGCAACAGTTAGTGAGCCGGGCTCCATTCACATCAATATCTGCTCCCTCCACCCAGGACCTGAGCAGGGCACTGCTTCTATGGCTGTAAGCACATGTACATATGGTCCAGGTAGGGCCAAGAACTCTTTAAGGGGGTCTAAAAGCTAAAGTTCAAGAGCAAAGCTGAATCTGGGAAACAGAGTCAGGAAAATATTTGTACATGTTGGGTCATGTCCAAGATGCTTGTTATTGAATGTCTACTCTATGGTCATAGGCTGTTTTACCAAGGTGCCCATACTGAGGAGACGCACTCCCCTGCCTCTGCCAGCCTCCTTGATTTTCAGCAAAGTGTCTGAAAATCATGCCTCACACACAGAGAGGCTTGACTCCTTTCAAAGCACACAGAGCTTCATAGCTTCAAGTAAACGTTACGAGCAGACCTGAACACTGAAGATTAAAGTGTGGCCTGGTCTGTTTTATTGCTGAACGTCAGATGTTCAGCAGCATAGAGACACTCAGAGCAATGGTTCTCTTACCTTTCACCCACGGACCACCGGATTTCCATCCGTGTGTGTGAAATTCATTTTTTTTTTGCTCAAACTGAGATGCGTTCTGTTCCAGTGCTGTCTAGCAGATGGAGCTAAGGCAGCCATCAAGTGTGGAGTGGGGCCCACCTGCCTGTGAGAAAGTGTAAGAGGTGCGTGACAAGGCAGCTGGTGCTCAGGGTGAACTGGCATGGGGTGGCATATGGGAGAGCTTTCCCCAGGAGTGTGTAACAATGTGTGATCAAGGAAGCCAATAATTCCATTCAAAGGTAACCCAATGCTAAAAGACAGGCGAGTAAACAGTGAAATAACTGTGGATATAATTTAATCCCATCAGAGGTGCCACCAAAAATTCACAAATTTGAAGAATACAACTGAGAAAGGGAAGAGACCTACTGGTTTAAAATATGTCCTTGAGGAAGAGAGTCATGCATCCCATACATACCATTGTCATAGGCTGACACACACGGTGGTTAATGTGATGGCTAACTTACGTGTCCACTTGACTATGCTGTTGGGCGCCCAGGTTAAACATTATTTCTCGGTGTGCCTGTGGAAGCGTCTCCAGATGAGATCAGCATTTGAAATGGTGTCCTCAGTAGATCGCCCTCCCCGAAGTGGCTGTCCTCTGATCTGTTGAGGGCCTGAACAGAAGGGAAGGTGGAGGATGAGACATTTGCCTCTCCTTCTCCTTCCTGTCTGTCTGCTTTGGCTGGGACATGGGTCTACCCTTGGACTGGGATTCACACCGCAGGCAACCCCTGTTCTCAGGCCTCCCGACTCCGACTGAATTACACCGCCAGCTTTCCTTGGTCTCCAGCTTGTAGAGGGCAAGTTGTGGTACTTCTCAGACTCCATAATTGCACGAGCCAATTTCTCACAATAAATCCAAAGCCTGATTGGAGAACCCTGACTGATACAATTAATTCATCAACTCCCACCTTTGTTCCGGAAAGACTATCAGAAATCATTTAACTCAACTCATTCATACTTCCATGCACATTGGTTGTATGTCCTGTGAACAGTGTTAAAACAAGATGTAACCCTGCCTTCAATGTGCTCTCACTTAAGATGCTATTGCAGATTATATGTCATAGAATCATAGATCCTTCTTTTGGAAAAGACTTAAAAATTCATCACTTCCAATTCTCTGCATTTGATCAAAGGACTCCAACCAAAACATTCCCACCAAGAGGTTGTTCAACACTTGTTGCTCAAACACTTTTAGTGACCAAGAACTCACCTACCTCCCAGGGCAGCCCCTTCTGCCTTTGAAATGATGGTTGTAAATCACTAAATTATTCTTAGGAATTTCTTATGCTTTGTTAAGAAAGCATAATTTAACAGTGGACATTAGCTTATTTTTTTTACTATTCTTTGCAAAATATTATTTGTGTTAGACGCAGCTAGTATAGTACTTCTCAAATTAATAGGATTAATTAAGAGTTGATTGCACTATCGTGTGTTCATGTAGACACTCAAGCACACATATGCACACATATTGTTACTGCAGTTCTTAAATTGTCATCAAGAATGGTTTATTTATTCAACCATTGGCTGCTCTTTTCTTTGGAAATTATTAACAGACCCAAAAGAGTTTCATGTTTTTTTTTTAAACTCACCAATTTGCCTTGGGGCAGAAAAAATATGAGTGCAATTTATCATTTTGCCAAAATAAGTAAGCCTTGATGAGGTGAGCACCCATCAGTTGCTTAAGTAAGTTGAAAATGGGGATGTCAGCATCGGCTCCGCTCGTTCGTCGTCTGAACACGGTGGGCCCAGCCAGTGCACAGACTCTCACCCCGGCGTGTGCCTAGTTCATCTGTGTGCAAGCTTATAGGTAGCTACGTGCAGGCTGTCTCTCCAAGGCCAAAGGATTCCAGGTCTCATTGGCATTTTTAAAAGATTATTTTCCCCCCGACCATATTTCCCTGTCCCCAGCACACTGATTGTAAGACAGGCCATTGTGCTAATGCTGCTTTTGGGTATTTGGGTGGCACTGATACATTCAGTGGATGTAGCAGCTGTAAGACATCCCAATTTCAGAAATAGCGAGAGGTTGGTGGGTAGCCTCTCTCAGAGTTAAGGAAATGCACTGTTTACTTTTCTGATCATCAGAAAAATAAAATGCAAGATGGCTTTTCAACTAACCCACTGCAAAAAGAAAAGGTATGAGTTTGTTCTGGTGTGTTTGCATTCTATAACTTGGCCCACTACCTCCAGTTGCTCTCCTAGGGGTAACCCCTGCCCCCCTCACGCCCTCTCACCAGGGTTGTGCTTTCCCCTCTGTGAGCATCTCCCTCTGGGCATGTCTACTTCCCCAGCTTTAACATTTGCCAGTGGTGCTGAGTTTGTGCGAGGAAACAAACAAGCAAACAAAAAACCTGGGCCACCTCTAATCTGGAGGTATCACATTGGGTTTCTCTAACCTCCGAGCTTGGTGCATCCCCAAAACCAGTTGCATCAGGAGAGCTGCAGCCCAGAAATATAAATAGTATTGGGGAAGATTGACCTTCATACAGACAGATATATGAGTGACAACAGTGAGACAAATAAGAACATGCAGACAAATAAGTGATAATCTCAAGAAACCTTCCTCCTCCCTAAATCAGCAATCTGAAAACTTGGAAGACCCTTATTTTCTTCATCAGAGAGCTCTCCAGATCCCCTCACGGGCCCACCATTTACCCCAGTCAGGGGCTTAGTGAAACTGAGGCCGTGCCTCCCCATTTTCCAAGCTTCCTCGTGATTGGCGGCATAGTTTGTGGACTTGATGAGCACACTTATTCTCTTCGTGTATGAGCCATAGGTCAAGGCTGGGGCTGGGGCAGGGAGGGGGCTTCCCTTTGCCCTGGAATAAGCTTTTCAACACATTTACCTAAATCCTGAGAGGAAATTAAGAGCAAGTCAGAAGCTCCTCGGGTCACTATTTTTGCCAATTCACTGGCAGTCCCTTCCCTGGCTTTGTTCAGCTAATTAATCCCCCCAGACCCAGGCATTTGCCACATGCAAATTACCACAGAAGGGAGATTTTTTTTCCCCTTCTATTTTTTTTTAAACATACACTTGAATTATACTCTTCTGACATCAGCTTCCAGCCCCACTGAGGGGTTTCCAACAGCCTAATAACAAACAGATTAGAGGCCAGAGGACCATGTATTCCTCGAGTACTCCTCTGCGTCCAGCTGCGAGGCTGCGCAGCGATTACAGGCAGCCCAGGCTGCGGCTCCAGCTCTGATGTTAAAATGGAAACTCAGTGTGAAGGCCTCAGGGGGATTCGGGAACACTAACTTCGTTGCCCACCAGAAATAGATAATATTCCCTATTCTGTTCCTGCTGGTATCAGTTCCAAGTTGGAAGGCGGCCTTCTCTCCTAATTCAAGCTGGGGCCAGAGTGGAGCAAGCCTTCTCAGATATTATAAGCCAGTGTGAGCTCAAAAAAGAATTCACCGCTCAAGGCCAAATAGCTTCAAAGCTAATAATCCTCCAGAGCCAGTGTGAGAGTGCTACAACTGTCAATGTCAACTTGCACCAAGCAATGGCGAGAGAGAAACTTCAATAATGACATCATGGAGGAGAGGGCAGAGGGCAGCCGCTGCAGAGGGAAGTGCTGGGCCCTTCAGATCTTTGAAACCTGCGAGGATTTATCTGGACTAACACGTCTCCATGTAGTCATTGCAGTCTTAGGCTACTCTGATTAAGGATTTAACGTATTCAAAGGGTTTCAGCAGCAGCAAGATGACACGTTTTCGGGAGCTCTATTGGATTCCGTTATCTTCTCTTCTTCTTCAGACGCATCCCCTTCCCAGCTGGGCCCCCTCTCCTGCCACGGCTGCTCACTTCCCAGGCCTCCAGACAGGCCTCCTCCAACAACAGGCTGGCCCAGCTCGGCGTCCGCACTGGCCCCCATCTGCCCTCCCCTTTTGTTCATGCCTGGGTTTAACTGCCGAACAGGCCTGGCCACACTTACGCACTGGAGTCAGACCCCAGCAGACTTGAGCAAATTCCTCCAGGATTCCCCTGAGCCCTGCATAACTTCCTTAGCCAGACCCGCAGTGGAAGGAACGCAGGTTCCTGTTAGAATACACCCAGAGATATATGCGGTCGCGGTCACAGTTCAAAAGAATAAACTTCACAGAATCCTGGGGGAGGATGGACAGGAGGAAAGTAAAGCTCCAGGCAGGAGTGGAAGGTCAAGGAGGAACTACCCCCCACCCCCACCAAGGCCCGCGAGGACTAGGCAGTTCAACTCTGCCTTTGGTGGCAGTCCACGAACGGAGTTTCAAGAACTCATCAACATGAGTTTGTTTGCCAGACACCATGGTGACTTCAGGAAAGCTCAAGCAAACAAGGTTGCCTGGGAAAAGGAAACTACCCTGAAAATGTTGGCGGCATAAGGAATGAATGTACGTGTTCCCTAGCAGCCGGCAGGTTTAGCGCCCCCTTCTGGACGACCATGTGATCTGGTTTCCCAGATTATGCCAGCAATAATGGGTCCGCCAGGTAGGTCCGTGTTAGACGTCCTGGAGGGTCGTGACAGGAACACAAAGTCCCAACCCAATAGACCTGAATGCCGGTCTCGGTCTGAGCAGCTGTGCGCCCTTGATAAGAGTCTTTATTTCTCCGAACATTTGGTTCTTCTGCTCTGAAAAAATGGGGATAATACCTTAAGGGTCAGGGTTATGTGAGGATTGAATAAAATAGGTAAATCACTTACCATGGCGTCTGGCCGCAGTATATGTTCAATAAATGTTAGCTGCCATTGTTATTACCATTATAATTCAAATAGCAGTTTGTGCCCTACATCTAAAGAAATTAAAAATATTGGAACTTGAGAGAAGCATAAAAATGCTTCCGAGGGAAAAAATAAAAACTTCTACAGATTAATCTGTGCACAGCTTTCCATGATGGTTAATGGAAATACACATCCCGATCACACGCTGCAGTGTGGTCTGCAGGGGCGTGTCTGGAGTGTCCACAGAATCCCAGTCAGGGAGGGGCTCAGAGAGCCTAGGATGCATCCTCCAATTAATCAATATCTGTTCTGGTTCTGACTCTAGGGTTGTTTCCCTTTGTTTTAAACTTTTGTTTTATATCAACCTCATCATGCACAAAAAAATGCACACATTTTAGGTACACAGTTTTGATGAGTTTGGACAAATATGTCCACGCATGTAGCCAAGGTAATCATGGTAATGAACATTACCACACACCAGAATACTCCCTTGCACCCCTTGCTAGTCCACTGTTCTGCTTTCTGTCACTATAGATTAGGTTTGCCTGTTCTTGGTCTTCAAATAAATCAAATCAAACAGTGTGTATTCTTTTGTGTCTGGCTTCTTTTGCTCAGAATAATGTTTTTAAGATTCATTATTTTGTTGTATGTGTTGGTATTTTATTCATTTTCAGCTGCTGAGTAGTATTGTGTTGTATGGATGTACCACATGTTGTTTACCCATTAAAACGATTGATGAATATTTTCATTGTTTCCATTGTCGGGTTATTATGAAGAAAGCTGTTGTAAACATTCACATTATGTGTTTTCATTTCTTCTGGGTAAATATGTAGAAGTACAATTTTTAATTTTGAAAGAAACTGCCAGGCTCTTCCCCAAGGTGGTTGCACCAACAAGATGTTCCCCACTCGAGGTGCGGCTCCGCATCCTGGCCCGGAGCAGGTGTCCGGGGAGGCGGCTGTGGGAGGGGTTTCTCCGGCTGGAGAGAAATCTTGCCACTGACACTGTTTAGAATTGCTGATGCATGGTGATAATAAAAAGCACATTGACTCTGAGTGGTTTTGTTGTTGTTTTTGAATTCCGTAGAGACGGTACACCCACCCCCTTATCCTCTGCGCTGTACGCTGTTTGCACTGCCCAAAACCGCTTGGCCCAAAACCACTTGCCAGTAGTTGGCATGTTCAGTCTTTTTCATCTTAGCTACCTTAGTGCCTGCATGGTGGTATCTTACTGTGGTTCGAATTTGCCTTTTCCTAATGGCTGACGAAGTTGAATTTACTGAGCATATATCTTCTTTCATGAAGTGTGTGTTCAAATCTTTTGCCTATTTTTAATTGAGCTGTTTGTCTTCTTATTGTGCTGTAAGAGGTGTGTGTGTGTGTGTGTGTGTGTGTGTGTGTGTGTGTGTCCTGGAGTTAAGTCCTTTTTCAGGTACATGTATACAAATATGTTCTCCCAATCTGGGGCTCCTTACACTTTTCTTTCTGTGTCATCTTGCTGGTCCTTAGTCCTTACCTGACCGATCTTTGTGGACATCAGATTTCTGCCTTGACAACAACCAAGTCCAGCAAACATGTTTCTACTGCAAACACGTGAGCTGCCAAATCCCCAGGTCCCGCGGTGCGCGGTGCCATTAACTGAATGGGGCACCCCTCTTTCTCTCTCTGCGGTGGTTCCTGCTGCCCCTGTAACCATTGGTGCCCTTTTACAGACCCTGGTTTAGACCAGGAAGCTCTGTCTCCTGGCAGCACGTGGGCCTTCCCACCCTTCCCCTTTCCCACCCCACCCCTTTTCACCTGAGTGCCTCAGGTGGGCTTTTCCAGTGTTTTGCTCCTTCGAGTTCCACCCTTACCCACCACCCCATGTCACAGGGCCTCGTGCTGGGCTCACTTGTCTTGAGCACTTGCCACCAGCTTTCCGTGTTCACAGCTCCACTCCTGTTCATGCATGTTTACCTGTCCACGTCATACCCATGCACGAAACCTGAAGTCAAACTAACTTTTCAAAGCTTTATTTTTATTCTCGTTCCAGAGAGGGGAAGGGAAAGAGAGGGAGAAACATCGATGCAAGAGAGAAACACCCATGGGCTGCCCTCTGCACCTGCCCCAACCAGGGATCCAGCCCACAACTTGGGCATTTGCCCTGATGGAACCGCAACCTTCCAGTAATGGTTATGGGTCGACGCTCCAGCCAAACGAGCCACGCCAGCCAGGGCAGGGTTGGCCTATTTTGAAGCCCTACCTTACTCCATTCCTCACAGAGCCATTGGGGGGGGGGGGGCAGGTCAGAGTCCAGCACCTTCCGACAGGGGCGCTGGCTTCCGGAGATGTGACGCAGGAAGGGCTACATGCTGGGAAAGAAAGGAAGGTGGGTGGGAGGCTGCAGCAACCAGGACCTGTGAAAACTGGCCCGTGGGCCACAGCAGGGAGATGTTAGTATCTCCCTCATGAGTAGATTGTGAGGATTCAAAGAGATGCTACATAAAAGGCACTTTAGTATAGTGTCTGGCACCAAATAATTGCTCAATAACTGTTAGCTATTAGATCAGGATCCCTTTTATCTGACACTATGGACTGGTGTTGGTCAGTTAATGGAAAAAGTTGGTTGAAAAGGGAAATCAGAGAAAATTATGCTACACACCTTCAACATTTTGTTTTAACTTAAAACATATAAATGTACACCCATTTGCCATTCTTTGATGTAGGTCCAATGCCTCTCTTTTGAGTACAGGCCTGTGGACGGGTGTGCCCACCCCTTTCCTCAGCAAACCACACCCAGCACTGCTTCACCTACCATTTCCAGCTTCCGCTTCTTTAAAGTGGTTGAGAACTTACACTTGCCAAGTACTCTGAAGCATTATTCTAGATGTGTTTAGTTTTTCCCCACATCAAACTCATTAGCAATGCTTTCTAGCAACCCATTGTCATTTGATCTTCTCAAAGTATTTAACTTAGTTTGCATAGGAATAACGATTCTTTCTCTGTCCACGCTCATTATATCATCTGTTTGCAGAACATGTCATTAAATTACTTGATTGCAAGAAGGCTTTTACAAAAACAAGCAAAGCAAGCATGACACAGGCTTGAGAACAAAGACCCACTGACTCTCAGCAAGCATGCATTCATTCACCTGGCAGGAGCAGAGTGCGGCTGGAAACGGGTACATAGGGGGAGGGCATATTGGGGAGGAATATTCTGGAGAAGGCTGTTCAGGGGTAGGGCATGCTGGTGTGCTGAGAAAGAGCATACTGGAGAGGGGCTACTGGCCAGGGTCGGTCCCTGTGTCGAGAGCATCAGTAAATGTATTTTAGGAAAGGGGTGAGGAGCGATGTTATCTAGCAGACCGGAAATGAGGAAATGTCTGTATTCCTTGGGCCTGCATGCTACTTGTCGTCACACTTTGTCCTGATCTATCAGATTACTTCCTACACCTCTGCAAAAATCTGTGGAAAGTGAGAAGACCTGGGTGCTAGTCCTGGCGCTGTCACTTACGCATGTTGCGACCTTGGCAGTGACACACCCTCATTTCCAAGAAGAAAGGTTCCATCCTCTGAGAGCTGACTGATCCTGCCCATACCGCCCTTGAGGAGCTAATGAGATGGTGTGAGAAATGCGTTTCCATGCTACAGCACATCTCAGCCTGAGCAGTTTCTCCAGTCAGTTCACCGGTTGCCATAACCCAGATGCCAAAGGTCAGGCTGTGCCACATCTGGGGGCTTTCAAAGTCCAGGCAGTAGTCACTCCAGAGAGGAAAGGGCAAAGGCATATTTCTTCTGTCAGTTTCTCTCAGCGTCTGGCTCTCACCTTCCCCCGCCCTTTGTGTTGCTGCCCCATCGCCTATCAGGCAGAGTCCCCGCACCAGCCCCAGGGCACCCCCCGGGGGCAGCAGCTGCCATGCCCGGCAGCCCTCTGCAGGCCAGTGAGCCTGCTCCCCGCAAACACAGTTAACCACAGCCGGAGCCATGAAAACTCTCAATAGGCCTTGTTTGGGGGATAAAGTGGTTCCTGGGAATGTGAAGAAGGAACCGATATCAAAGACTTCTATCCATCAAGCACCTACTCAGCCTTCAGGGAGATCTCAAAGATTGAGGAGCATCAGATAAGACTTGTAGTCAGAAAAGCCTTTTGGGTAGGTGTTTAGCTGCCTTCCATGTGGTGCTTTTGAAGGCCCCAGGGACCCTGTCTGTCCCACCCAGTGTTCTTCATCAACTCTCTGAGTCAGGAGATCCCACAAGGTCATAGCTGTTTGTCCCTGAGAACACAAACACTCCAGGAAGGGAACACATTAAGTTGGATCAGTCATTTTCCCTGCGATCTCAATAACTTAGAGTATTCATGCAGAGCTATTTTTTGTCGGGCTGGGAAAAGAGAGCTTGAGGATATGGAGAGAGAGAAAAGAAAGAAGGGCAGTGTTTGCAAGAGAAACGAAAAGCAGAAAGGAATAGGTCCAAGAGAAGCTGCCCCAGGCCCTGAAGGGAAGAGCAGCCGGAAGGCTAGCCTGACGCCTCTGCAGCTCACAGATGCAGAAGACCAGAACTGAACACCCATTCTGTGTGTGTGTGTGTGTGTGTGTGTGTGTGTGTGTGTGTGCGCGCGCGTGCGTGTGATCCCACACCAACCCTAAGATGATCTGGTATTATTTTAAGTTTTTTCCAGGATGAACATAATAACATTCTGAGAATTTTTCCCCCCATCTAAACCCAGCCCTGATTTTTAGCTCTCCATCTGCATTTCTTTGGCAGAAACTCGTGTCAAAAAAAATGAAGGAGGAAAGGGTCATTCTGGGAAGGGCAGGATGCAGGCCAAGCTGGGAAGGCTCCAGGGCCGCAGTGCAGGGGCCCAGCACGGCCGCCCTGCGGAACATCACCGACTTGGGATAGTCAGCGCCCGAGAAGGGACTGAGCTGCCGAACCCTTCCTCACGTGCTTGCTTCTGTGCAGGTTGATGGCAGCTTGACATGGAGATTTCTGTGTAGTTTTGTTTCATTTTTGTAAATCCTCAGCCCTGCCATCCATACTGCACCGTCTGGGCAGGGGGTCACGTGTGCTGCCCGAGACTGGAACGTCTGCTCTGGTTTCCTTGGAAAGGTGGAGGGGAGCGATGTCCCCAGCCTCATCTTGAGGCCGAAGGATAAGTCCTACATGTTCACTTCCAACCACTGATGTCCGGGTAGGCCCTGAAGAGAGTGTCACTGTCCCTCCAGACAGCTGACACTGGCTGCTTCGCTGATGTGGCCCTTCTGGAAGGATCTGTCTCCTGGGCTGCTCGTAGCTGGCTCCAACCTGAGTTACCCCATAGGGTCATCCCTGGCAGGCAAAATGGAGGCAGCTTCTCCAAGGCAGCTTGCAGAAGTGGAAAGATCATGACCTCCAATCCCAGTTCTGCGCCATCCATGACCTTGAGCAAGTAACTTAATTTCTCCACGTCCCACATTTAAATATATCCTAGACTTCATGTCAGGGTTAAATGAGATCTGAGAGCAGCTCCGGCACAGACGCCAAAGGTGGCAGCCAGCACTCATCTGACCTGCAGTGGCCTCAGGGCACTCCCTGTCCTTGTCACTGGAGAGTCCCGGGGGGGTGAATGAGGCGAGGCAGGGCAGAGCAGGGTGGGAGGCCTGGCCAGAGAAGGCATTTAGCGGAAGATTCAGAGCTTTCTGTGTTCCGTTCCCGCCCTTCTCCCGGCTGCTCCCCGGAGCCCTCGTGTTGAGGGGCAGCCCGCAGAACAGTTTTTATGACTCTAAGTGATCCGCGGAGCAGCCCTTGGCTGCCCGTCACTGCTGGAAAGGCCAAGTTGTGCTAATAGGAAGTGATGGCTGGTCCCATTTAGGTGGAAACGTCCAGAAAGGCAGGATTTAAAGGAGGTTCACATTCCTACAGCCCTTCTCCTGGGAGCTCAGGCACCGGGAGGAGAAATGGGGCCTGAGATGCAGCAGGGCCTTGCGAGCTGAGGAAGGGGAGAGGTGAGGGCGGCAGGCCTGCCACGGGCCCTGCTGGTCACCAGTGATCCTGCTGTTTCTGTAAACCCTTCATTCAGACTGGGAAGCGGGGAGATAGGGGATATTTGGGAGGGATGAAAAGTACTCTCCAGAGATAGGGGGAGAGCAGGCATGCAAGGTCTCCGTGCTGCCATTCCAGGGGTGCCCGGACAGGGACGGTGTGACATCTGGATGTCTGAAATAGCATCATCACCAGCTTTGGGAGCATAAAAATAAACAGTGTCACCGTCACTTTGTTGCCTGAAGTTGATGATGGGGTAGCTCAGTATTTCTTGTGACTCACCAAGGCTCTTCTGGGGCCACTGGGAGACTTGGTGTCATTGTTCAGTCCCAAGAGTGGGGAGCCACCAACCAGCTCTAGGATCCCGTACACCTATTGAGGGAGGTCCCTGATGGTGCAGCGCCTCCCCACCCACCCCAGAGCAAGAGCCAAACCTCCCTACAAGATGGTGCCGGTGTGTAATTGAAAGCAGGCTCAACTCTTTCTCCACCCACCGGCCCTGCTCAGATAAGCTGGTGGGAATCACTTGCCTTCTCATGGAGCAGCCCCATGGAACCCAGAACAGCAACTCTCGCCCACTGACAAGTTGGGCGAAGAGAAAGGAAGGCCGCTTTGTCACAGTTCAGGCTACTTCACACTGGAATCTCCTGCTCGCTGGTCTGTCTTGACCCCTGGACTCTGCTCCTTGGGGTAGGACGCGCACTGGCTCCTTGCTCAGGGCCCAGCACACCTACCTGTGCACGCATTTTGTTACAGAGAATTAGGTATAGAGCACAGTCCCCGACCACAGTTCCTGACCACGCGATTGTTTAGCTTAGCTGGGTATCTTAGTCTGTTTGCCTTGCTATAACAGAACACCTGGACTTAGTGACTTGAAGGCAACAGAAATTTATTTCTCACAGTTCTGGAGGGTAGGAGGTCCAAGATCAAAGCACCAGCCATTCAGTGTCTGGGGAGGGCCCATTTCCTGGTTCATGAACAGCCATCTCTCCCTCCATCCCCTCATGGCGGGAGAAGAGAGAGAGCCCTCTGGGGCCACTTCTATAAGGGTCCTACTCCCATTTGTGGGGCTTTATCCTCACGACCTAATTACCACTCAAAGGCCCCACCTCCTAATACTGTCACATGGGGGTTAAGATTCAACATGTGAGTTTGGGGGGAATGTATTCAGTCCAGTGCACTGTGTATAGCAGATATAGCAATATCTGTTCAACATAAGAACGCACAGAGGGTAGGTATCTATTACCACAATGAACAGTCATGGAGTGGGGTCAGAGCATAGTAGGGACGAAAGGGACATTGGTGGAAAAGAATGGGTTCAGAAAGGTCAAGAGACTTGCCTCAGCCTCACAGCAGGTTTGTGGCAGAGATGGAGAAAATGACCCAGGTTCCCTGCGCCCCAGCTGAGTGCTGGTTTCACCCATCCCCACACCACAGCCCCGTCTGAAATGAGGAGCAAACAGGGAAGACAGCACAGGGTGATGCCTGAGCTTTGAAGCCAGAGAATTCTGGGTTTACTCCTTCTCCTAACTCTCCAGGATGGTGCAGGCTCAGCCTTCACATGGGCTCAGTGATGCAGAGGCTTCACTGAAAGGATACATGTAAGGAATTTAGGCGTGCCTAAATTCTCTGAGCCTCGGTTTCTGCACCTGTGAAATGGAGACAGCAGAGCCCCAGAACCTGTGGCCGTGGGGAGGAGGTCATGAGAGAGGACACAGAAATCACCCAGCAGAGTGTCCTGCATAGAGCAGCCACTCAAACAACTTACTGTTCACTAGACTGTCAATTAAAGAAAAAGCTGCATCTTGCAGAAAATACGGCTAAAAGCAGGTCTGAGAGAGAAGTGGTGTAGGAGCCCCGAGGAACAAGATCTCCAGGAGATGAAGAACAACCTTGCAGAGGGGCTCACCCAGGAGGTGCTTGGCGAGGTGAATGGCTGGCGTTCAGCTGAGCCAGGCATTCTCAGCCTCGCTACCTGGGCCCCCTCAGCCTGAGAAGAGTGCCCTGAGTGTGGGTTGCCAGCACTCCGAGGCGCCGCGTAATTACTTAGCAGTTTACTAGCATCGGAGACACCCAGGGTACACTTCAGCCATCAATTAGCTCCTGCTCACGGCCCCCCTGTGAGGCTCAGTGGTATCAGGACTCCCATTTTTCAGTCAAGGAAACTAAGGTGTAAACAGGTTAAACAACCAGCCCAAGGTCACACCTTGAGTCAAGCGGTCACGAGGCACCGGGGCTCCGTCCTTGCTGGCTCCCCGGCCTGTCCTTAGCCCACTGGCCCATGCTGCTGCCCATAAAACCTGCCATTTATATCTCGTCAGAAAGCCAGGTAGTGCACCCGGGACATTAGGAGCTGTACAGAAAGGCCATTTAGCTGATTTCCAAGGCACCGTAGGGTTTTTAAGGAAATGTTTAACCCCTTGCTTTGAGAGGTCGGTCGGGGGCAACATGACCTGAGTTAGCAGTTTCTTCACTGGGCGGCTGTGCCTCCTGCACCACAGCCGGCTCCAGAGGCCTGGGTGTGCTTTTGCTCTGCTTGCTCCAGGAGACACAGCCTGGCACCATCTGCGACAGCAAAGAGCGTCTTTTAGGAGACGCCGAGATGACGAACACAAAGCACAAGCCTTACTGCAGCTCGCTCCCTGCCCCAGGACTTCCCCGCTGGTTCCCACTGCTGGGGGAAAGAAAGGCTGCCTGAGTGTGAGGAGAGCTTCCACCGGTGAGCCTGCAGGAGGTGGTGGTGCGGGGGAGCCTGCTGTTGCGGGGCGACGCTAGCGCCACACGGGGAGTGTTCCTGGTGCGCCCAGCCCCGGCCGCCCGCTTCCCCAGCGTGCCCGTGTTCCAGGCTTCTCTCTCAAGAGCGCAGGTCTAGTTCTTTTCCAGAACCTTGAAAGTCACCTGCCAAAAGTTTTCAGTTCTCCCCTCAGCCTCAACACCCCTTCTGTTCATGAAATAGCTCACCTCTCTAAAATATCTCACAAGTATTGCCGGAATTTTTGTCCAGCCAGCTGACATAATGTCTTAGTCGGGCTTACGGTTGCATGCCCTCCCCTCAAATATTTCATCGCATGGCGACCGGAATGCTCCATCCTAAACTTTTTATTCTCCTTTTAAAAACTTTTCAACCTCATTGCCTGGGCATGAAGTCCAAGCGCCTCAATACATCCCCCAAGGCCCCGCCCCCTTTCCTACCTCCCCCCAACTCACACCCTCTCCCCGGCAGCAGTGATGTTGGTCGACTCACAGCACACGCCATACTCGTCCCCCTCTGGGCCTTAGAGCTCCACGAAGGCCTTTTTTTGTCTCCTGACCTTTACGGTAGAGTCCTACCCATGCCCCATGGCTCAACTCCAGGTGGGAGGCCCTTCCCAACCCTCAATGGAGTGGCTGCCCCTGAGCATGCTGTCCTGGCTCCCTGCAGTCACTGAAATGATCTGTTCGTGGGTCTCTTTCCCCCTCCACCAGGGAGGCCACTAGGCTTCCTCCCACTGTGTCCAGTGCACAAGGCACTTGGTAACTTCTTATGAAACTCAAGTCAGCCCTGGGGTCTGATTCTAGCTATGTTTTCAATGACTGAATTGAGCACATAAAAAAAGTGTAATAAATTCCAACTAAACTACTCCCCCCCCCAAAAACGAACTTGAGTATACAACCCTGATGCAATCTAGCCAGCTAGCTCTTAATTTTCCATTGAAATAGCAGACAAGTCACAAAACCTCTCTGCACTTAAGTTTCCTTGCTGGTAAATCAAGGTGGTTTTCAAAGTGGGCTGGTAAACCCTGATGCAGGACCCTTGGTCCTGCCATTGGGCTGAGGGAGAGCCCGGCAGGTAAGGCTCCAGGTTCCCTAACATCTGTTCTTCCATCAGAGATATTCCACTCTTATTCATTTTATCAGTTGGGCTTCTATATAAGATACCATTTGAACAAAAGATCTTGCAGTTAATGAAAATTAAGGGGTATTTCAGCCAGAAACAGAGTGTCTTTTTATGTCCCTCCAACCACAGACTTGTGGTCTGAAAGAGTGAGGCTCCTTGAATACAGAAGGGCGATGTTGAGCCAGGCATCTTTCAGTCCAATAAGAAGGAGCCCACAGAAGCATTTCTTTTCATGTGACCTTTGAGAATCTCCAGGGACCTCAAGCATCGAAAGCTACTTGGGGCAGAAAAGTTCAGGCTGTCAGCTGAGGCCTGGGCTGGTGAGGCTGCTAATTGCAGAGAGTGCACGCTAAGTAGGGAGGAAGGGCAGGGGCTGTGTGGCACCAGGAGGACTTCAGTCAGACGCCAATCCAATCTCCACCTGCGTCAACCACAGCCTTGTAAGGGGGGCTGGTCAGAAGGGGACTCAGAAAGACGCCAGAGCCACCCTGTTTGCCCAGAACCCAGCCAGAGCCATTCCAGCCACTCTCAGCACGAGTCCCTGGTTCCAGGTACGAATGGGTATATGCTCAGGGTGGATCGAGGACTGTGGGAGCGGCGCAGCCTCTCCCTGGACGGGGCCCCAGTGCTCTTCCTCCTGGACATTAGTCACGACCTTCCCACACCCCCCTGGCCATGTCCAGGGCACACTGAGGACCAACCACACAACCTCACACTCATTTCCCAGGTCTCCAAGAGCAGAGGCTGGGGAGCCAGACATGCTTGGATTTAAACCCCAGCTCGGCCACCCTGCTACGTCTAAACCTTTAACGGACAGGTGAATGACTCTGAGCCTCGGTCACCCTGTAAAATGGATAAGTTATTTAAACTATTGTACTTTAGTTCGCTCTCACATAAAAGTGAAAATGATACCAACCTCCTAGGGCTGTAAGGATGGAAGGAGAGAATGCATGGAAAGATGGCACTTCGGACGTGCCTGACTCCAGTGAAGTCGAACCGTCCAGAGGATGATCTGGTCACGTCCTCACTGACGGTGGCCAGAGGCATGTCACTTACATCTCCTGTCCAGCCCATGCTTTCAGCCCAGCGCTGGGACCCTGCAAAGCTCTCTGCCCTGACTCTCAATCCTCCCTTTGCCTCTGTCCCTACGGCCCTGTCTGTCATTCACCGGTGGCCAGGTCCAGGATGTCCCCTGCATGCTTTCACAGGTTTTTCCAAAGCAGCCCTCTCCAAAGGCCTCCTTGGGGACCGTGGGGTGGGAGCAGCAATGGGCTGAGGACCAGACACCAACCTAAACCTAATGTCAAGTTCAAGTAGCTACCTGGGGGAAGCCAGGCCACCTCCCAAGGCAGCCCACAGGGACAGCCAGATTCCCTGGTGCCTAAAACCTCTCCATGCAAGACTCCCAACTGTGTGAGGCCTCCATCCTGAAGCCCTCACCATGGGGCAGCCTCCAGAGGCCCCTCCACAGGCCTTACCTCCAGCCCAGCTGGACCCACCCCTCTGAGCACGTGGGACAGCGGAGCCTTCACAGGCCCCCTCTGCCACACCCCTCTGCTATCGATGAAAAAATGTGGAAGAGGACATCACTGCTCTTTGACCCAAGGAAAAACCCAAACCCAAGGAAATTTAGGCCAAGTGGTAGAAGGGGGAAATGGGCTGATTGGGAAGGAGACACTGTGAGGTGAGTTTTTCAGTTTCCTTTGACTAGAAGAGATGCCACATGGAAAATAAGGCAAAATGAACATTTCAAAGAGCTGTCCCTAACTCTCAAGTTCTAGACTTGGGGTCTCCAACTAATTACAAAGGGGCTGCCTTGAGCCTGCGCTCACCAGCAGGATCCAGACAGGTGATATGCGTCCTGCTCATCTTTGCAGGCTGTGTTCTGAGCATCTGGGCTGTTGAGGCTGCTAACTGCAGGGTGAGTAGGGTGGAAGGGCAGGGGCTGCGTGGCACCCAGTGCGAATGCTCCCAGGTGCCCTCCAGAGAATCCCTGAACCTTTTCCTTTGCATCCTGGTGGGTCAAGAGAAGCCTCAGGCTGAGCTCACGGTCCAGGTGCTGCATCCTGGCCCATCCTGACTTGCAACCTCCCGTAGCTTGCGTGGCCAAATCCCCAGGAGCATGCAGGGCAGCACCCCATGGAGCCTCCAGACACTGTTGAGACGCTGCTCCAGACCCTGAGCCTGGCCTTTCCCAGGCCCTCCTTTGAAAGCACATCTGTCATCTTTACTAAGCTTTTCCAGGAGCCAGGTGACATGTAAAGATCATGCAACGCAGAGCTGTCACCTTTATTTTACTTGGTTTGTTTTTAGTCCAAAGGCTGACGAGGGATGGGGCAGGAGCGCAAACAGCTCCTGACAGAAGGGGCCGGCCTCGTTGGCCCAGAGGAGCACAGCATGGCGCCTAGGGCGGAGGCCTCGAGCCCTCCACTGCCCGGTGCAGGGCCACTCAGCAACTCAGAAAGGAGAGGGCCTGGGTCACGTCCCTTCCTGAACCTCCGATCTATTATAAAAGGAAAGACCAAGGCAGAGTTTCCAAAACTTGCTGTATTTTTGCATTTACTTTGAACAAATAAACACTTTGACACATGTGCACAAATACAGTACAGTATAATTATGTAATTTGCAATGCAATTACAGTATTTATTTTTAAAATTACATATTTATTGGTAGGGCACGAGAGTCAGCATAATATAGTAAATGGGGTGTAACTCTAAAACAGTATAATAAACATTCCTTCCAGTTCTGCCAGTACAGCTCTATAATTTCATTAACAATTTTGCAGATAATATGGAGGGTCCCCCTGGAGGGTGGGCCCCTTGTAGTACAGGTTTTCCCCACTAGGTGAGTGTTCTGGGAACCTGTCTGTATCAGTGTACCAGCTGGCGTTGTTGTGAGAGGCTATGTTCAGCTTCACTGAAATTTTTTTGAAGACTCTTTCAAGAAGTTTGCCTATTTCATGATGAGTGATTTACCAGCACACCTGCCCACACCTCGCTGAGTGTTCAGCAGTTTTTGGCCAAAAATGGCATGACCCTCGTGCCCCACCTTCCCTATTCACCCTATCTCTCCCTGAATGACTTCTTTGTTTGTTTCCCTGCATGAAAAAAGCCCTCAAAGGGAAGCTTTCTGCTGATGTGGAAGGGGTGACACAAAAAAGGGCAGAAGCACTAAAAGGCATCAAAATCAACGAGTCAAAACTGTTTTGCAGGGTGGAAAAAACATCTCGGTAGGTGTATTGCATCAAATGGAGAGCCCTTTGAAGGTGACTGAAGTTTTGACATGTAAGAATGAATACACAATCTTTTTTATCAATAAGTTCCAGGGTTTTGGGGACCCCTCTCGTATTCAGGCCTGGAGCTGAGGCCCTCTCTGATAGGCCGGCCCTCTGTGTGGGGGAGGGTACTGGCTGACAGGGAGGGAGTTGGGACACAATGGCAGGTGGGAGTTGGGACACAATGAGGTTAGAAGGATACCTGGCAGGGTGAGGTTCCCACGCCCTCCCTTCAGAACCCCCCCACACACACACCCACACACACACATCTCTCAGGTTGGTGGGGCCTGCCTCTACCACTGCCTGGCTGTGTGATTAGGATAAGATGCTTGCCCTCTCTGTACCCTGGGTTTCCCTGTTTCCCTAACTGGAAGTAATAATAGTCGATTATTGTATACTCTGTTAGGGTTGTTGTAAGCACCAAATGACGTAATGCGGAAGAGTGCCTGGAGCCACACCTGGGGATAGTTACTATTGCCAGGTTTAGCTGTTAGTGGGCACACAGGCCTATTATTGCCAAATCTCACTTTGTTAAGAGAAACCAAAAATCCAGGATTTTTACATGAATTTTACAATTTTTGAAGCATTCACTGTTTCTTAAGTACTGTGTAGATTAAGCAAAATATGTTCGCTGCTGGACGGCCCACATCTGGCCCCTTGCCTTAGGTTTCAGGCTGGCCTCCCCTAGGCAGTAGTCAGGAGCCCCTGCCGCTCCCGCCCGCCTCACCTCAGCATGTGTCTGAAGGAGAAAGGACCCCACTGGGGAAGGAGGGTGGTCATGAGAGAAGGAAATGGAAAGCCCATGTATCTGGGTGGCGATTTCTCCTGCTCAAAATGTTGATTGGCCAGCCGGAGTGATGTATGGAGTTCGTTTCTGCAGGTAATTGTTTAAATGTTATAGCGGCTTTAACATGTCGTCTGTTAAAACGTATTGGTGAGACAGCCATTCCAAACTTGTAATGTGGGTAATATTTAGATGATTTACTAGGTGAGCTGCAGTTTCTGATTCAATCAGAGTTGCATTTGATTCAATAGGTGATGCATCTAATCCGACTGGGAGCCCATCGAATCCAGGGGTATGTGTTTGATTCACGGGCTGATGTACCTGATTTAGAAGGTGATGGATCTAGTCCATGCTGAAGGATTCCAATTCCCCCACGCCAGGTATTTGCTCCAGCATGTGATGTATGAGTTTTAATAATAAGACATGCTCTGGGGATGGTGAGGGCACAGGCACCTTCTGCTGCCTGGCATGTCTGTGGCTGCCACTGGCTTCCTGCAGAGCCGGTCTCAGCTGGTAGGACCACCAGTGTACAGTGGGAGCAAAGCCCCTTCCCCGAGTGTGACCTGAGCTTCCACCTGTCCCTTTACTGCCCTCTTCTAACATCCATGATTCTCTAATCGTCTAGACGTCCACAGTCAGGGCCACTGTGCTGGGAAACTGACCCCTTGCATGTGCAGTGGGGTCAGGGGGGTCACCTGGGACCCACCTTTAGCTGAGAAATACTCACCCTCTGTAGTGTCTGCTGCAGTCTATGAACTTCCTTGACCCTCACCCGAAACTTCCTGGGTCCCAGTACAAGCCTTCCCAGGCAAGGCACACAGCTTTTAGCAACATTCGAGGGGTTGATTTTCATGTTCCAATAAGGGAGAGAGGGAAGGGTGCCCCTGAACTATTTTTCATCCCATCCCTCATCACCTTTTCCCCTAATGTGACTCTCAACACCCTCTCAACACTTGTCACATAAGTTTTCATATGACAGGGAGGTCTCTTCTTCACGCTGCTGTCCCCAGCACCTGGCTCAGCACCTGGCAGATGGCAGACATGTAACCTTAGAGGAGCAGGTAGAGGGAGTCATTAATAATAATAACTCAGATTTATTGAGCTCCAATTATTTTATAAATGTTATAGGGATAGAGACCTGATACATTACAGTATCATTTTTTTATCTCTTTTAATCTTTGCAATAAATCATATGTGGCAAGAATTAACATTACCTCCATTTGTACAGATGGAGAAACTGGGGCTTGGTGAGGTTAAATGATTTCCTCAGGGTTGCACATTAGCTTGATTGGATTTGCATATAGATCTCTCAGACCCCAAAGCCAAGCTCTGAATTTCCCCACCATTATCTGGCCTCCATCCTGGTGCAGGACCGAGAGGCTGAGGTCCCCTAGATATGCAGAGGTGTGCTCAGGGAGACAGACCCATGACACAAGGCAGAATAACCTGGTTGGTAAAGTGAGGCACCAGGGGGCATTAGAGAAAAGAGTAATCAGGGAAGGCTTCCTGGAGGAGGTGTTTGAGCTCACCCTGGAGTAAGCTCACCCTTCCTGAAGGAAGGAGAAATGGAGCCATCAGCTGTGCTAATGCCCATTATCAGGCACTCTTGGCTAGGATGCCCCTACGTGCAGGGAAGTCAATGAACATGAGTCTGTGACAACTAGCCTTTTGGGTGAATGTTCCCAACCAGGAGCTCCCTGCGGTCAGAAGCTGGGCCTGGATCAGCACCACAGACAAGAATTAGCAGTGATCTGTCCCCACCCAGGAAAGAATGCCTTCACCACCTTCACTAACCAGTCCACCACCTTCCCGGAGGGAGAGATGCAGCGTCAAGCCCAAGAGCCGGGGATTCTGGATATTCCCATGACAGTGAGAAGTGTGTAGATACTGATTCTCTTGCTCCAGTTCCAGCATTTGATCCACAATTTTTCCCTCACTCATTCCTGTGATGGTCTGGCATCCCCACAACCCTAGCACCTCTTCGGTGTGTGTGTGTGTGGCGGGGCGGGGGGGGGGGGCGTTATAACATGCTGTCATCCGAGGAATGGAATTTTTGGAAAACAGCCTCACTGTGTTCATCTGTCCCTTCCCAGGCCTCCAGCAGGATCAGTCTGAGAAAAACGCCACAGAGTTGAGGGGTTTGAGACAAGGATCTGCTTCAAAGTGACCTAGACCACCTCCTGCTCCCAGGCTCACACGGCCTGTCCTCCTGAATCTGCTCCTCAGAGGGGGCCCGGGAATCTGCTGGTAATAAGCCCCCTGCTGAAAGTTGACAGTGAAGGCACGGGGCCCAGCATGGGGCTCAGGTTGGCTTCTAGTCCTCCGCTAGCCCCACAACTCGGCTCCCTAAGTCCTCCACCTCTGTTCTCTCCATCAAAACCCTAAGACAGCAAACGCTGCTGGCCCACAGCAGCCTGGAATCAGGGGCTCCACAGACAAAATAGGCGCAATAGACTATGGCCAGGGATCGTGGGGTCAGCAATCAAGGTCAGGGAGACATAATGGGCACCTCTGCCTCAGAAACAGGACTTTACTGGCCACTTGCTAGGTACCAAATTCTTCCACATTCTTGGTCCCACCTGATCCCCTCAGCCCTGAGTACTACCCCCAATTTTACAGAGGGAAAATTGAGGCTAGGAGAGCTTAGTGGGCTTACTCAGGGTCGTATAGCAAGTACTTGAAAAACAGAGGAGGAAAATGATATCTGCCAGCCCCAAGGCCACCCTATCCTCTCTTTCTGTGTCTCTCTCTCTCTCTGGGTGTCTCTCTGCCTCTGAGTCTCTATCTCTCTCTCTCTCCAATGGCCTCTAAGGCCATTCCCTTAGTCCACCCCCTTCTCTAAGGCCAAAGCACTATGACAGACCAGTGTGGGAGATATTTGGATCAAGTACATCTCTGTGTCCTCTAATCCCACCACCCAGGCAGAGGCCAGCTCCAGCATAAGGTTGGTGATGGGCCAGACAGGCTGATTCCTTGGAGGCTCAATGCAGAACAGCTGCCTGCTCTGCTTCTGCTGCTGCTGGATGCCACGGGGCCCTGACTGCACACATTTTCCCAGGCTGCAGCCACAAGTGGGGGGTCCTCGGTCATAGACAAAGGAATGGCTCAGCCCTGCAAATGGCTTTGAAAATGGGGCCATGGGGATTCCACTTGGCTGACACACTGTGCCCTGGCCCACACTGCATCCCCCAGAGGCGGCCCCCAGGCCCTGCAGGCCAGCTGCGTCTCCCACCACCACCCACACCAAAGCCCTGACCACACGGAAGTGGCTGCTCAGCCGAGAATTCCCCATCACACCCCTTCCCACGTGGGGAGGGACAGGAGGCAGGGGCCATGGCAGTAGGACTGTGGGGGTGACTCACCACCAACATTAGACCCCGGTCACCTAACCTCTCTGGGCACCCACTGTGGGCCAAGCCGTACCTGAGCCTCACAGGGGGTTCACATGAGACTTGCCTGTCATTTCCGTCTCAGAGGAGACCTCACATCTGGGACAGAGGGTGTTCATGTCCCCACATGCTAGGGGGTGTCGGGCCATCTATGCAGAACTTGCTAAGAGGTGACCACAAAAGACACAGTGATGGTTAGCCCTGCCACCTTCCATCTGGGTGCCCCTGGGGACCCATGGAGATGTTCCCAAGGACGCACAGGCAGACAGCTCCGAAGACATCGCTGTCCAGCCCCTACGCGTCAGGCATTCTTTCCTAGAGCACATGTGTCTGAGCACACACTGGTGGTTTCCAGCTTTCCCACAAACAAAGAGAGGCCCAGCCAGGATCTGGCTGTGGTGCATCTGCTGGGGCGTGAATCCTGAGGGCGCCAGACTGGGGCTGCACGGCAGAGTCCAGTGAAAACCCAAGCCAGGGCGCTTGCTGCAAGGGAGAAGCCACCGCAAAACTCTGCACCTCCCCCAACTACCTACCTGCCCAGTCTCTTGAGATTAGAATGTACATGTTTCCAGAACAGACTAACTTATATATTTGACTTGAAAAGTACAATTAGAATTTAACTTTTTTCCCCACACAAAGTTCTGATTTAGCTGTTGGTTTTGCCAAATTGCATTATATGGTAGCTGTTTTTTGTAAATTGAGTGACCCAATTCTCTAGTCTCAAGGTTTTGATGAAAACTGTTTAAAGCACATATACCACATTTAAGATATTAGAAATCACATCCTTCATAACTATTTAAACAGGTAACAAAAAAATTTTACATGTCAATCTTAAATGCTTCAAATTAAAAGCATTTAAAATGCTAAAAGGCTACATAATTTTTCCAATTCCTTTTAGGAGGTAGTCAAAGTAGGAAGTTTGAAAACCATTCCCTCAGTTCACCTGCCTTCTCTAAGGTGCATTAGAGGATGGTCAGCAGGAATCGATGGAGAGACGTCCGTCCTTGGAGTGAGAGTTGTCAGCATGTCTGCTCTGATTTGCTCACTCCTCAGGCAGGGAGAGAGGGCTCCCCCGGGTCCGGGCAGGCGAGGGGACTTCGACTGCAGCATGAGTACAGAACAAGCATGTTTCCCATGAGGAGAGAGTGACCTCACCCTTCTGGCCAGATGCTTGCTGAGCTACAGAAATCTGAGCCGTGACTGCAATAGCTGGAGCGTCTCAGGAAGGGAGCCCTCGAGAGAGCCTGACATGAAACACTGGGGCGGGAGACACTGGGCTCATGCCTGAAGCTTGTCTGGAGAAGAAGTCTGGAGCTGGGGGGCTGGATAGCAACAACATGATGCAGGAGACAGAGAAGGGGACAATGAGAACAAGCTGTGGTTCCCCTGAAGGTGGAGAGGGGATGCGAGCCATTTTCTGTGGGCCAGGTGGACCTACAGAAGGTAGCACATTTATTTTGTCTTGAAAAGGTCTCTAGCCAAGCAGGCTTCCTGCCAGTGCCAAGGTAACCCCAGCAGAAGTGGGGTGGAGGTGGTCCCTACAATGCAGAGGTTGAGAGGGGTGGGTCACAAGCTGTTAGCTAGAGATTGCTTCTCCCATGCATGGCAGGACTCCTAGGAGGGCCCACAAATGCTCATCACAAGAAAATAAGCCCAGGTTTGTACATGTGCCACAGCTGGGGTCCCCGGGGCCAGGTTATGATGGACCAGGCAAGAAGGACCTTCCCTGCTCTTTGTCACACTTCTCTTCTCTGCTGCAGCCCCAAGGAGCCAGAAGCTGCCGTGCTTAGAAAAGGAGAGCCAAGGAAAAGCTGTGAAGAAGCTGACCACGGCCTGTTCCCCTGAGTCCGGGCTCAGCTGGGGACAGGGAGAGGCCTTAGGTTGGGTGAGAAAATGAAACTTTGGGATTACACTGGACTTTTTTTTTTTTTTTTTAATCCTCACCTGAGGATGTGTCCATTGATTTGAGAGAGAGAGAAACATCGTTGTGAGATAGACATCAATCAGCTGCCTCCCATATTTGTCCAGACCAGGAATTGAACCCACAACCTTTTGGAGTAGAAGATGATGATCCAGCCAACTGAGCCATCCTGCCAGGGTTGGACTGGACTTTTTAGTACATGTTTTGAAGTTCATAATATTGGAAAGTGATGATGAAATCTACCAAAGCTGGGATAGTTCCCAGGGCCGAGGAAGGGCAGGTGGTGATCAAACCGCACAGACATGTTTTCATGTTTGTTTGCCCGCTAGCTTCACGAAGAGTCAGACCTCACAAGGCAGTCGGGGGCGTGGGCGTGCGGGCGGGAGGTCAAGCCTGGCCACTCACAGCTGGGCTCTAGAGAAAGTACCACGGAGAAAACCCCCATGGGAGACATCAGCCAAAGGAGCTGGACTGCTGGTGGCACTAGAGGAAGCGATGGTGTGGCAGAGAGAGAATGGTCACCAGCGGAGAACCAGTATTTGCTGAACAGCACAGAGGGTCAGGGACCAAGGGGAGCAAGAACTAGTTCTGACAGTGCCCCTGCCCTCAGGCATCCTGCAGTTTAGCAGGAGTAACCGTAAGTCACAGGGGCTGTCCATGGCCTGTGCCAGGAGTGCAGTGTAACCTACTGTAAGAACTGGAGAGAGAGAGCGTTCACCTTCGGCTGAAACGACTGATTGGGCTTGGAGAGATGGGAAGCTGAAGATGCGAAAGAAATTTATGGAGGAGGAAGGCAGGCACACTGAGCCCCGGGCAGGGTCCCGTGGCCCTGCTGGCCTGGCAGCCACTGGGGCCCCGACTCCAAGATTTTGGAAGTGCCCAGCAGCCTGCTCCACCAGGCCCATTCTATCTCCATCCTTCTTGGCTCCAGAGCCAGCACATGCGCAGCTATACTACATGTACATGCATACACACATGTGTGGGTATGTTCAGTCATGTGTGTGCACACGCTGTAGGTGGTACTCGTTCCAGCTTCCAAGGCCTTTGGGAAAAGCAAAGCAAGCACAGACAAAGTGTTTTGCACCCTAGGCTCTCACTGACTGGGCACAGCCATTTTGATGAAGGCAGCCAGTGATAAGGAGCAAAATAGCCTGGGCAGAGCCCACCACCCGGAGGGTGTGGGCCCAGTCCCCCCGGCATGTGCATCCTGTAACTTCAGCACCCTCCTCCCTCGCAGAGGAGGCTGCTGCCACCTCAGGAGCATCTGGAGTGATGAGGTCTCACTGGCCTGGAGGTAGTCAGCCGCCCACCGTCACCCGAGTCCCTTAGGGCCCTTCCTTGGGCATCTTGGCTCCTTATCTGTTCACCCTGGGGGATTAATTTGCTCTCTTAATAAGAACAAAATCTGAAGTCTTGAAAGTCAGTTCTCAGGAGAGCCCTGAGTTTGACCTTCTGTTGGGTTTACTCACCAACAGACTGATCCCTGGGGAATATCACTCCCCTGACTGCTCTGGACAGAAACACCTGGCTTGTCTGGAATGCCCCTCATGCTTGTTCCAGCTCGCCTGGACCATGACCTTGCTGGGTCCACAGGCCCTGAGACTCCAGGGGTGGGCCTGTGGCTGAGCTCAGCTGCCCTTGATCACACTGGCCTCAAGGCTGCAGGTGCTGGGAGCTTGTGACTCAGACAACTCTGGTGAACGCTGGCCTAGACGCCAGCCTGCACTGTGTAAAAGTGGCCTGACTGCTGTCCCAGGGGTGCAGTTCTCTCCTACTTGTCCTGTAAGAAGGGGCATCCTCAGGAAGGACAGAATCCTTGTGTGAGAGTGAACAGGCTCACCACCCTGGAAACAGCCCCCCAACCTCGGGCACAATGGGAGAATGGGGACCCATGCCTTCGCTCACAAATTTTTTGTAATTTCCACTTCTTTGTAAAGCCTATTCCTTAGCCCATGCACTGCGACATCTGTCCCCACTCAGGTGCCAACTGTCTTAGTCAGCTTGAACTGCCATAATAAGAGCAGCTTATTTTCTTACAGCCCTGGAGTGTAGCAGTCTGAGCTCAGGGTGCCTGCAGGATGGTTTCTGGTGAGGCCTCTCTTCCTGGCTTGCAGGCAGCCACCTTCTCAGCATGTCCCCACATGGCTGCTTCTCTATTGTGTGGAGAGAGACAGGCCTCCATGTCTCTTCTTATAAGGGTACCAGTGCATAGAATAGACCCCACTCTTGTGACCTCATTTAAACTTTATTACCTCCTTATGATCTTATTTCTAAATACTCATATTAGATGTTAGGGCATTGACTGGAGTCTGGGAGGGACTCGATTCAATCCAAAATACCAGCCTTCTCTTGGCTCCATGGCTGCCACTCCCTGGAGTATTCCTTGCCCTCTGGGGACAGCGGCAGGGACAGGGAAGGACTGTCAAGACTTTACTTGTCAGTAGAGCTCTGCGCCTCCCTGAAGGCTGGCAGGCCTGTTCTCAATCCTTTCTGGCTCCCAGGGGTGGCAGATTCTGCTTCCAGAATTTTCTCATCTCCTTTTATCTTCAGATGCCTCCCCAAGGTGTGATGTTCACACCTGCTCTCCAAGGACCAGTCCTGAGAATTACCACCCCATCTGAGCAGACCCCAGCCCCGCCCCCCAGAGTGGTGCCACTCCCTCCCATAACTGCACAACTTGCACGGCCATCGTATGTCGACAGGATGCAGGGCCATAGTGGTCAGATGATAGAGGACAAAATTTACCCGTGGTCGGTGGCAGGCATGGGACAGGGAGATGGGATGGCAGGGGAGGGGCACAAAGGTCTCCAATAGCGTTCTTTGGTCTAGCCCTGGGGGCGGAGATCTTGAGTTTCTCTTCATACGGATCTCTCCCCAGGCACTGCAGGGAGTGAATATGCCATTTGGTCACCTTAACGAATGTATGCCACGCAGCTGCTTCCTGCGCACTAGTGTCCCCAGTACAGCCTAACCGTCTAAGGCACAGATGGTTGGAGTATTAGGACTAAAAGGGGCACAAGAGAAAGACAAAAAATGTCTCCTGCCCTTAAGGAGTTGATCCTCTGGAGGGAGAGGCAGCGATATAATTAACCAACCAGATCACAATGGGTTAAGTGATCAAGTCATGAATTGAAAGCTTTGGGCTACCAGAAAGGGTCTGATTCTTTATGCCTCCCTAGGAGAGGAGGCAGAAGAGATTTCCCATTTTGTGGGTGAGGAGAGTGAGGCCCAGACACTATCGATGTGAAAGGTTTTTTGGTTTCATTGTCTGTGTTTTGTTTTGTGCCTGCCATCAGTGTGAAAACCCGAGAGACCCCAGGCTCCAGAGGCTCTGGCCAGTGCTTCCATTGGTGTCTCCAGAGGCTGGTTTATACAAGGGGCTGCCTCTCACCCGTTGATGGCCCTGAGGTCACCCTCCCAAGAGCGGATGCTGGCAGGGGCTCTCCTGTCACTAGGCTGAGTCTCTGGAAGGGTACTGGGCAGCCAGTGTCCTCCCTGCACTGTGGCCACCTGGGCTGGTGGCAGGCATGGGGAGTCGGCGGACAGGAGGCCACCTGGTCTGGTCTCCCGGCCACCGGAAGTGACGCCTCCCGGGCTCATTTTAGCAGCTGTCGCTAGCTGGCAAGGTTCAGATAAACAGGCAGATGTCCTGGAGGCGACCTCCCTGACTCAGAGGGTTTGGGAACTGAGGTATTCACTCCCCGGGGAGGGAGGGAGGAGGCAAGGACAGGACAGGCTGCTGACTCACCCTTTTCTCCCTGCCTCTCTGTTCCCATTCTTGAGGAGTCTGGAAAGAACCAGGGAATGAAGGAGTTTTCTGAAAAGGATGAGTTCCAGGACAGAAAAAAGGGCATGTTCTCATTCCTCTCACCACGCTGCCCCTTGTCGCTTCCAAGATGGTGACAAATCTGGGGCAACTCCCTCGCATTCATGAGACAGTAAACCTTACGAGGTCTCTGGGAGGTAGGGCAGGTGGGGAGAAGAAGAGAGACGATCCTATAGGATACCAGAGAGAGGCACAGCCAGGTAGAGAGGCTGCTGCAAATATTGTCTGGGTGGCATAAATTATAAATGATTTTTATGTTTTTTCTGGGTGACCAGGTGAGAATTACAGGAGAAAACCACTGTCTTGAACAACAGAGCTCAAAGAGGCACTTGTCGCCACATAGTTCCACCCCACCTCCAGCGCTGGTTGCAGGAGCAGGTGACCCATGCGGTTACACAAGTCCCCACGCTCATAAGAGTCCTCTCTTGGCTTAATGCTCTGCCTTCACCATCTTGAAATATAGTCTAGTAACTTTTTAACAGGAGGCTTGTGTTTTCACCACACACCTGGCCCCCACAGATGATGCAGCCAGTCCCGCCCACAGCCTTCCCAAGGAGAAAAGGAGCCCGAGGAGGAAACGGCTGTGCAGGGTCATGCTGCTCGTTGGTTGTACAGCCAGAATGAAACTCCAGCCCAGTGTTTTCCCACCCTGCACTGAGTGTGACTCTGCTGGTGGTCTCTGCTTAGGGCAAGAACTTCCGACTCTGCTGCCTCATCTGTTCCAGGTTGGGTGGTCTGGGTGGCCTGGGCCACCACAATCCCCGGCAGGCTCAGTGGTGGCTGACAGGCCCGCAGATACCGGGACCAGTGATATTGGAATCTCAGTTCTACCCTTTCTGCCTCTGAACCTCTCTCTCTCTGAGTCTCTCTGATAGTTGTACCTATTTTTAGCATATCCAAGAGTAAGAGAAAAATGTATGTCAGGAGGCTAAGAGTGTCAGCTCCTACTAGGTTTCCAGGAGCCACAGCAGGTAGAATATTGCATTCATTCTCACATTCTCCTTCACCTTCAGTCCCTCACAGTCCCTCACTTCCTCAGCACTTCCTCTGAGTGGTGGGTGGGTTAAGAGAATTAATTTCGGGTGTCAACCGCAGTTCTGCCATTTCCTATCTGGGTAACCTTGGATCAGTTCTTTCATCTTGCTCCACCTCAGGTTTCTCATATAGGAAGTGGGAAGAATACTGGTATTAAATTTATTGGGGGGCTTAAGTGAGACTATGCAAAACATGCACTTAACAGAGCATGTAGCCTATGGAAAATGCTCGGTAACGTGTTTTCTTGCTGACTTTTTCTGTAGCTTCACTTGTCCTGAACTAAGAAATCCCCACCTTCTCCCTTCAAGGTGCCCTCTAGTACCCTACTCTCCAAGCTACGGTCTTGGCACCAGCAGGATTGGCCTCCCCTGGGAACTCACTAGAAATACAGCCTCTCAGGCCCCACCCCAGACTTACTGAATCAGAAACTGCACCTTACCAAGATTCCCAGCTGATTCAAATAGACTGGGACGTTTGAGAAGCAGTGTGTTTTCTGGTGCATACAGCTGGCCTCACTGGCTCTGCCCCTGGGAGATCATCATCATCAGTTCCTAGCCCCAGCCAGATTGTCCTTAAAACGGCGAGCCCAAGCCTGCCACGATGGACTGGACAAGAGTTCGAGCCCCTTCCCGAAGGCCTGCAGTGTGGCCAGGGTTCTAGGTGAGGAAGGCAGTGGTAAGAAGCACCTACTGAAGTGGAGAAGGAGTGTGAGCCAGGAGACCAGTAGAGACAACAGCCCTGCAGTGATCCTAGCCGGAGGGGAAGGATCCAAACTGGGGCAGGGCTGAGAGCATGGGGAGAAGAAGCTGAGCTACAGAGTTACGTCTGACCTGGATCTCAGTGGACTCAGCGACCAGGGAGATGTTATGGGTGACACAGGAGAAGGAAGGCTCAAGGAGAATGCTGAAGTCCTAGATTGAGATAATGATGATAGTGCATTGATAGAGAAGGATGGCCAGAAGGATGAGGAGAAAGGGGAGGTGATTGAAAGAAAGGAGGCATGCTTTCCATGTTGGACACGATGGTTTTGATATGCCAAAGAGACATTAGTTGAAGGTTTTCAATAAGAAGAAGGGCTTCTTGTGGCATTTACCGTATTTTGCCGTGCATAATGCGCACCCATATTTTTGTGCCCATTATAACGGGATTATTATACCCATTAATATACCCATGGTATGTAACAATATACTCATGTATAATGTGCATCCTTTTTTTCCCCCTCAAAAATTTGGGCAAAAAACTGTGCATTAGACATGGCAAAATATGGTAATTCACATCTTTTTGCCACTCATTGCTCTGGGGAGTGCTGAGGGGCTCTGAAGCTGAAAAGCTGTGTACCTTGGGCAAGTTCACAAACCTTTTTGTGCCTCAGTCTTTACATTTGTAAAATAACCCATCTTAGACCATCACAGTGAGGATTAATTAAATGAATTAACACACTGAAGTATCTCATCATTATATCTGTCTGTTTATTTGCAATTGTGAGGTCCTTGCGGGCAGAGGCCTCAAATGAAATGTCTTTATGTAACACTTTACACAAAGCAGGTACCGCAGAAAACAGGTTGTTCATAAAGGTGGGAACTCTGCGCGTGGATGCACACAGATATTTTACCCCTTTACAAACATTCGTCCCTTCCCCTCCTTTTTTCTAAGTCAATGACTTGAAGGTAACGGCAATCAGTGCTCATTGTTTTGTCAGCCTAAGCTTGTCTTCAGGCTCCTCTGATAACCATGCCTGGTGATTGGATAAATCAATTCTCCCGGAAAGGTGTAACTACCCCTCTGAGCCCAAGGAGGCCTGTCCATGTGAAGATTCTTTCATTCACTGAACAAAGGTCACCTATGTGCCTATCAGTAATTATGACAATCACTTTCATTTCTTGAGGCCAGGCATTAAGCTGAGTTCCACGAAGAACAAGACTCCACCTTGCTCTAGAGCTCACAGTCTTGTCAGGAAGGAAGACAAAAAAACAAAGGCAATAGTAATAGTGTGACTCATATATGTGACAATAGAGGTGGCACAGGGGGCTGGGGTGCTCAGAGGAGAGCGAGGCACCCCAGTCTGATCATTTGAGAGCTGGGTCCTTCCACGAGGGGATCGAAACAAGCAGAAGCCCTGAATAAACGCCCACGCTGCCCCTGACACTGTGCATGGTTTCCTTTCAATACTGAAGTGGCCTTGGCACCAACAGTCAGAGTCAAGGCTGGGTGCAAAATGAGGCAAAGGTCCAGGCACACATGAACAATTCAAGGCTGGGCTCAAATCTGAGGCCATTTCCCTAGAAGCAGAGCTTGAGAAAAGGACTGAGTGCATCTGATTTATCAAGGGAATGCTCCTCAGGGAAAGCTGACAGGGGGAGGAGGAAAGAAAATCAGGGAAGGAGAAAGAACAGAGCAAGGTTGTGGTCTCAGGTAAAGTCTCGTCTTTGCCTGAACCTCAGGGTCAGGGGATGAAGGAACTCTGCCCAAGCACAGCACTCCCTCAGCTGGCTCAGCCAAGATGAGCAGCTGCAAGCTGTCACCAGCTCACAGTGACAGCAACTGGGTGGAAACACTGGCCTGGTAAAGAAGATCTGGGTGGGGCATCAACATCACCAGGCACAGGATTAGCATCAGGTCTACTGTCCCCAAGATCACCTTGGTCTATGTGTGACCTCTTAGGGATATACTTTGTGAACTGGGGGGAAACCATGGGCTCGTTGAAGAACCCGTCTGTGCTCGGTGTGGAGCACCGAGTCTTTCCACAATGCTGTTGCCAAGCACGTCTCCCTCCTGGGTGCACCTGTGTGTGCCTACAAAACATGACTTTGGGGGTCGGGACAAGCAGGTTTGCCCCACACAATCCTGTAGGAACATCCTGGGTGTCTGGGGGCCATGGTTTACACATCGTCACCCACAGATTATCAGGCATGAACTCAAAGGTGCAGGAGGAGGAGGCCAAATGTTCTCACCCGCCAAGCCAGCCTGTCTTCCTCTGGCAACTGTGAGTCATCCGGCGTTCATTCAATTTGCTGTCTTTTCTGCTTACCTCATCTAGAATCCGCTTCTGTTGTTTGCACCAAAGATCCTGGTGGATACGGGCAGTAAAGCAGCGCCGCGTTTTCACATTTTAAGTAGTGGTGTGGCAAAAACGTTATAATTTTGTGCATTTGCTGGATTAGTTCCTTGAGACTAATTCCTAGAAGCAGAATTGCTGGATCAAAAGGTCTGCAAAAGTGTAAGGCTTAAGGTTTCTGTTGCCAAATTGTCCAGGGGCCTCGTGTTGCTCAGAGAAGGAATTGGACCAAATGTGCTGGGCCCTAACCAGCTCTGAGAGCTGCTGAGCCTCTCCAGGTGGGTGGCACTATATCCACCTCACAGATGAGCAACCCAAAGGCTGAGAGCTGTATAATTTGTCCCAAGTCTCCAAGCTGCTAGAGAGTCGAACCCAGATGTGGGGGATATTCTATTTGTCCCTCCAGACCCAGTCACTACTCTCTTCCAGGGGAGACTCAGTTTATGGCCCCCACCGTGTCTGCCCCCTGCCTTCAGCTCCTCTTAGGTTCACCTGGAGAGGCACAGCTGCAGCTGAGAGAATGGAGAAGAGTGAGGTCACAGTATTGGTTCCCAGCTTCCTCCCTGCAGGTCGTGCGGGCTGACTGGGTGCCCCACCGGAAACCAACCTCACTGTCTCTGGGCTGGGCAGTCCTCCCTCCACTAGCCTCCTTCAGGTCTGCGGGTCAGAACCACTCTCCGCTGCTGCTCCCACGGGTTTCTGTAGGATCCCTTGTGGACTTCCCTTGACCCACCCACCTTTGGTAAATAGTCCCTAGGGTCTCCACCGCTTTCCTGTTGGGATACTGATGATAGACCTGGTCTGTCCGGAGCCAAACTGCACGTTTTTCTGTCACCTCACGGCGCACAGACACCCCTTTCACGCACCAGCCCCGGTAACTCTGGCTCCCATGCACACACCGCGTTTCACGACGGGCACTTACGGGCTCCACCAACCAGCTCTGCGGAGGTCAGAAGGCACTCGGAAGAGCCCTGGAATGAGAGTCAAGACTCCGGGCTTGCTGTGTGATCTTGGGCAAATTCCTCTGGCTCTCTGGCTCTCTCAACTTCAGTTTGCTCATCTGAAAAATGAGGAGCTGGACTAGAAAGTTTCAAAGGTCAGCTGTCCCAGCACAAAGAGGAGAGACAGATAAGTGTGCCCAGCAGATATGAAATGTGCACGTGCACTTCACTGACATCTGCGAACTGGTGCTCCCAGTTCTGTGAGCAGAGAAAACGGAGCCCTCTGCCAGCCAGAGTGCTGGGACCTTGTGTTCACATGAATTTAGAACCTTCGCTGTTTGTGCTTGGCCAGCTTTGGGTGGCAAAACAATCTATTCTCGGTGGAAATTCTGACTTATTTTTCCAGCTGGTCTGCCAGTTGCCAAGAAATGTCATCTGAATATCATTATTTAATTGAAGATTAGTCCATGCCTGTGACATAGGCTGTAACTATTATCTTCTTTGATTCTTTACCGAAGCGCACATTTTCTTCACAGATTAGACCTTGCGTTTAGAGTGGTAAAGACCGCCTCAGACCAAACGGCCTGGAGCGTGATGCAGTGATGCCCTGGGACTGTGGCTGTCTGTGTCTGTGGGTGTGTGAGGGTGGGTGTGCGCGGGAGGATTTGCATGTGAGTATGAGTGAGGAAGTAACTTTTAGGGCCATTTCTTACAGGGATCCAGAGAGGATCTTCCCTGATCACTTGTCCTTCCAGCATGGCCTCCTACCCTAGCAGCTGATTTCCAGTGTTTGTTTTCAGATTAGAGCATGTGTGAAGCCAAATCTGGCCAAGCTTGCGGGGAGGTATGGGGATGGACCAGACAGTGTTTGCAACCCAGTCACGTTGCAGATCTCCTGGGTAAAGCAACGCAGAAGGGAGGGGTGGGGGGGGGGTGGCGCGCAGGGAGGGCATGAGTTCAAGCTGTAAACGCTGGCTTGGGTGTTGGAAACGACTGCCTGGCCTTGGAAGGCCCCCACTTAGCCCTGGAATGTCTCCAGTCTTCTTAAGCGCCATGTGACATCCAAGCTAGCCTCTCATTTTCCGCTTTTAGGGCTTCCTAGGACAAGTTTTCCGCTGGCCTTGGTTTAGCCAGCTGAGGTGATAACATTTTATTTTGATTTTCTTCTCAGGTTGCTCCCAAGGAAGCAGGCCCTGACCTACGCTCCGAGCGGAGCTCATTACAGGGCAGGACTTGCTCTGTTGTTCACGAGGTGCCTTTGGATTCCTCCTTATTTTCCAGCCTCTTGGCCTCTGTCTAATCCAAGTTATGGTCAAATATCTCACACTGCCACTCCCAGCTTGTTGCCTAACTGATCATCTGCCAGAAAAGAGGAGCCCAGGGACAAGCTCCTGGGCTCCGGGGCAGCTGACTCTTTTCCAGTACACTGTGGTGGGGACCAGGGAGGTCACTGGCTTCATGTTTAAGAGTTGGAGTGACAGAAAAACTGGGCCTAACAACCAGAAATTCTCAAATAGAACCTATTTAAGCCCCCTTCCACTTCCACTGTTTAAACGTTTTCTCTTTCCAAAGCTACTCCATGGGCAGGTTAACTCAGGGGTGAGGAGAGCCATACCCAACAGGACAGTCATGCCCACGCCTCCAGCCCTTGGCCTGGTGCCTGGCATGTCACAGGCGCGCAGATATACCTTTTGCGTGTATTCACAGCACGCGTGAGTGCGTGGGGTGAGGTGGATGAAGATGGAAGCCAGGGTAAATCCTCATGAACATTTTCTTTGGAAAGGGTGAAGTAGGGAGAGGTCCTTCTCCTGTGTTTGTTACACTATATAAATGTTTGTTACACAGATGTAAATGTTTCCCACTCTGTTGAGTGAGTCAGCCTTCAAATCAAATTGGAAACATCCTTTCTGTCTCCTCTAGGTGGACAAATGAGAGATGGAAGAGAAGGAGAGAAAAACAGGGAAGACCTGGTCGAGGGGAGGGTCAGACCTCAGTCCTCATTTGAGCTCTATGTACATTGCAGTCCCTTTCCCAGACTGCTCAGCACAGCCCTCCGCCTGGCGCTCCCCCAGTACTGATGGGGAAGATGACTACAAGGAGAAGATAACCAGAAGCCCAAACAGATTTTTTTTTTTTTTTGTCCAGTTGTTAAGAGTAGAATGACTCATAAGGACTCCAGACAAGGATGACAATGGAAAAGGAGTCTAGCAGATAACAGGAGGGGCTAGGGGAAAGAAGGGGGACCCTGGAGGTTGGGAGAGAATGGGAAACATGTTTTGTAAGATTTCCAAGATTTTTGGGGGCTGTTGTTAAGGACTTTTTCATAAGACCTGTTATCCTGCTGGGGTTTACATCACTATTTGATCTAAGCCCCAACAGGACGACTACATCTGCTACTAAGCTGTGTTGTAAATGTCTTTAATTTTTATATTTCATCTGAAGGGAGCTGTTAAAGTGAGTTTACAGGGTGATGGCTCTTTGAATAAAGGCCATCAATACTGGAGCAGAGCTCTGTATGACACTTAATTTTTGCTCTAATAAGCCCTCCTAAAACATTACAAGATTTAGGAAGGTTTTTTTCCTTTTTTCTTTTTCCCTTTAACTTCCCTTCGCTCTGTGCATTATTCCTCTCTCAGCCTCTTGTGCTCTCCTTTCTTGCTTCTCTTAAAGGACATACTTGAAGAGAACATTTCTGCCCAGATGACACCACTTCTCTTTTCACCGCCAGCCAGATGTGCTCTTGACTTCTGAATAGGAGAAATGTTTCTTTGAAGTATTTCAAAGACTTTGCTTTTATTTAGAATGTTCCCTCTTTTCTCTCTCTCCCTCATGTTTAACTGGTTGGGAAGCCCCAGGACTGGTTTTCACAGGGGCCTCTTTTCTTTTCCTGGGGCATAAAAGGAGTGGGATCAGAGGCACTCTGCTCCCAGAGAGCCTTCTGTTTTCTTCCCCAACGAAAGTGTTTTCTGGCAGAGCCGCTGTCCCCAGGAGCAGAAAGAAGATGGCTTTGGGTTTGCTCTGGAAGCTCAGTTATTAGATGAGCAGGATGCTCTGTCAGGGGTAGTGGGGCAGAAAGCACACCCATGCAGTCCCTGACCATCTCCCTACTCACCATAAAGGTGGGCAAAATGGGCTTTTGCTCTCCTGGCCACGGCGCATCCACGGATGCTCAGCTGCTTTTGCGTTGCCTCAAAATATTGTTAAAAGAAAGGCCAGTAAGGGAAACTCAGGGGGCACCCCAGAGAACACTAGCTTGGCATCCAGGAAACAGACCAGAAGCTCCACTGAGAGCACGAAGAGAGCCTGTACCTCTTTATCCCCCACAGCACCACAGCCCTGCGTGCTGCTCAGTAAGTCTGGGCTGGCTCCTGTTTTGCAATGAGGACTGGCAAAGAGCTAGTGCTCCCGGAGGCAGCAGTGACAGAAAGCGGAGCTAGCCTGCAGCCTGACACATTAGTGTGAAAGGTGGGAATGTGAAGTCCTAGTTCAGGTCCTTGCTGCATGCTGACTAGCTGCGTCTCCCCCAGTGGAATGTAAGTTCTGGGAAAGCAGCATCCCCGAGGGTCTAGAATGAGGCCTGGGACGTGGAGGGTACACAGTAAATATTTGCTGCCTGTGTGAACCTGTCTGTCAATAGCCATGATTTTCTTGGAGAGAAGTGTGTTCTAGACTCGGGAAAAAGACGTTTGGTCGTAGAGTGTTTTCAGAGAAAACAGTTATTAGGGGTTCTCAGGAGACCTCTTACACCATGAAAATATTTGTAGTTCTAAAAACCTCTGAGGTTGTTGAGGAAGATAAATAGTTTTGGATTTGGGAATTTTGTTTTCATTTTAGACAAAAATGTGTTCGTTAAAACCTAGGGGTGTGTGTAGGTGTGTGCGTGTGCCTGCATGTGTGAACTGGTTTTTGCTTGACCTCTGTGAGGTGTGTTCACTACCACGGATAATCGCAGTCAGGGTCCCCTTGGACTAAGTCCTAAAGATGAAAACTCTAAGGCAGAATCAGTCAGGTGTGAGGCACACCACCACCCGCACGCCTGAAGTTACAGCGCCACCCTACAAGTGACTAGCTGAGACTAGGAACACTGTGTTTGCACTGTTCTGTTCTAATTCACAGAAACTAGCCCTGTGCCTACACACAGGAGCTCAATAAATTGCTGGAAGAATACACAAAAAATGGATCAACAAATCAGAGACCTAGTAGGAAAGAAGCTTTTTATTCTATTGTGTGTGCTAGCCCACTGAGTATTTAAAACTGTTATTTTGAGAATATTCTGATTTTATAGCTCTAGAGTAGGTCTCTGGAATCTGCATTTTAATAAGAGCACAAGGGGATTCTGATGCAAGAGATCTGCAAAGCACATTTTGAGAAACACGGAGGTATATGAATATGTGCATGTGTGTTTGAGAGTGCTCTGAGTGTACGAGTGAAATGCATTGGTAGTTTGGGTCACTGGTGTGTAAGCCTTTCCAGTGATGGCAAATACACTTTATCTCACTTGTCAACACCAATACGTTCGTGGGGGCTGTCCGGAGGACTGTTTTAAGTAGGTCTCTGAGGCCACATCTGGACCGCACGGGAAAAAGTCCTGTGATTGATGGCGACGTCTGCTGCAGGACCGAGAGGGGAGCGTGACGGCCTGTGTGCCAGGTGTCTGCCATCACGGCCAGCCCCTTGTTCGGAGACACAGAGCTGGGACTTGGAGATGGAGATCAAAGGATCATGGGAGTCTCGATCCAGCCTGCAACCAGAACTGACGTCACCCGTTGACTTCCTCAGGTGACTTTGCGGCAAAGGAAAATAAAGTCAAGATGTCTAGCAAAAGGCATCACCACGCAGGAAATTACGCGTTGTGGTAGGGAAGAGTCGATGTCTCTGCATCCGCACCCTCATTGCTCCCCTGCAATGGGACCTTGATTTTCCTTCCAAAATGTACCCCTTCTCTGTCCCCTCTATGCCCATTCGATCTGGGTGGCAATGACCACACTCCGTATTCCAGGGTGGGTCCTGATTGGCTTGGACCGAGCATCATATTTTATCTCCCCACGAAGAGGAATCAGAGAAAGGTTGCCAGGAGTGGCTCGGGCTGGAGGAAGACCCTCCCTCTCCCCCTTGAGGAGAGGGATGAGGGTGTGAAATTGGAAACGGCTAGAGTATTTTTTTACCCCAAGACAAGAAACTCCAGCTGCTAAGGAGGCCACCGCAAGCATTCTGAAGGCGAAGCTGAAACCAGCAGGGGCGAACCAGAGAGAAGGAGAGAAGCCAGGTCCTGGGCGGCATCATCCAGGCCGCTGGACCAAGTTTGACTTAGAGTCCACCTTACCACCAGGCCCTTCACTTATATGAACAATAATGTTTCTCCATTGAACAACTAGTTTTTTAGTCATTGCCAGCAGAGGAGGCCTAACTGTCACTTCTTTGAAGGAAGAACGGAGGTTCAGGGGATCTGGCCTGGTCAGTGGTTGTAACAACAGTGGTCCGGACCGGAGGCCTCGCCGGGCACGCACGTGTGCCCTCACCGTGGGCACAGGACATCGCTTTGTTCCTTCCGTGTTTCTGCCGCCACGTCCGTCGCGCGAGCTTTTCATTTCAGGATGAAAGGAAGCGTTAAGGAGACAATCCCACAAGGCGGTGCGCTCGGGCTGCCAGCCTGGGGCTCCGCTGTCAGCGCCTGGACCTCACGGCGGGCGCTGCGTGGTGACGCCTGGGCTTCAATTAGTTATACTGGGAAAGGTCTTTGAAGGCGAAAATCGCTGAACATCAGTATTTTGATTCTTTTGAACTTAGGAGCATGTTATTACATATATAAAATAAAAAAATCAATAGCCACTGAATTATCTAAAGTTGGCTCACGCATCGGCATATAGATATACAACAATAACTTTCATGTCATTGAATTTAAACTTATGTATTTTAACACATCCTATTGTAGGGCTTTCGGAACTAGAATACTTTATTACTTAGCCATTTTTCTACAGTGCCAGCTAAAATGAAAGAATTTATTTCTACTTAACCCCCTACTTGTCAGTTTGGGGTTTATTCAAAAATCACACCTATAGAAAGCACCGAATGAAAAACCACTCTGGAACATAAGGCACAGGCCTCTCTGTTGTAGATTTTCTCTTCTTTCCCTTCCCTCCAAATGGTTATCATTTTTCTTCTAAATTAAAGGTGAAATTGATGAGAATTAGACTGCGCAAGTTTAAAAAGCAATCGCTTATACAATGACATTCAAATACATCATTTGGTATCATGTAAATGCCAGTGAGGGGTCATTTTTCAAAACACAACCTATGTTCAGCAGGGTCAAGTGCAAAGACAGGGCGTCCAGCTTTGCTAGGCGGAGCCCCTCACTCTCTCTGTATCCCTGAGCAGAAACGCCTCTCATCAGGACAGCCTCTACTGCGCATGTGTCAGTAGGTGTGTGCGCGCGCACATGGGCATGGGGGGAAGGTGCATGGGTGGAAGGACACAGCACATCTTCTTAAAATGATTTGTTAATTGCTTTGGTTTGAAAAAAAGAAAATATTAAGATTAAGGAAAAAAAGAGTCCCTAAACACAAAACCATTGCTAGCCTTCCTCTCAGAATTTCGTCTCTAGGTCTAGAGGCCGCCTCTGCCTTTTCCTCTCTCCACCAAATCATGCCGTCTGGTTTCTACCTCATGAAATATTATCGACCGGTTTGAAATGCAAAAGGGCTGTAAATTAATGCATGCAAGGTTGTCTCCCATCGGATAGTTGGGGCTGGAAAACCACAGCTTTTACAATGTTAAATATTTACGGTTATCAGTTCAACCAAAATACGAACTTGCACAAAGAAGAACATGATGCAGATCACACTGAAAATGCTCGCCTCACTTACTGTGTCAAGGATAAACTTTAGAAAAATATGGCCTATGCAGAGATGCCCCTTGGATATGAGCTTAAAAAGATCCCGGAAGAGAAACTGCCCCAGCAGCAAATGACAGGAGAGAGAAGCCAAGTCCCCTAGAGAAATAAGTCCTGTTTCCAAGTTAAGAAATGAGTAGCTCATTTAAATTATCTACTTTTCCACCCTTAAATCTGGCTGAATTCTTCTGACTCTCCACCCTACCCCCCCAGTCATGGAAATGAAAGTCACTCATCAAGTATTATTCTAAAGTCATTGGTAAGGATCATTTATTGCAGATAATCATTGTTTTATTTTTGTTACCATTATTGCTGGAATTGTAAATGCCTAAAGCTAAATACTTGAGATTTGTTGTTAAGTACAGACCTCTCAGCAATTGCAGGTTTGTAAAAGCTGGAAGATATTTTTAACATGCAATAACATTGTAGAGGATGAAACTGAATTCTCTTTTGGACTATATCACCATGAGGAAGTGAATTTACTTCCTAAGTCTTGGGAAGAAACACAAAATAACCTCGTATTCTGTTTCCATGGTCAAAAACTTTAGAAAGAAAGATCAGTAAATTCACAATGCAGTCTGAAACGAAAAGGTGGGCAGGTGAGTTTAGAAACCCCTGCAAAGGGACAACGTAGCAAGGACATTCCTGAGACAGCTGCGTTCCAGAAGGCATGGCCCCAAAATGCTCACTGTGACACTCTACCAAGACAGTTTCTGCCTGAAAGAGACTTCAAACCCTCTGAGCCCAAGTCAGACATAATTATTTGATCTTAATCTTAAATCTTAAAAAAAGCATTTATGGCAGTTTACAATGATGTAAGTGGTGTTCCAAGATTATATAACTCATATAATTTTTAAAATTTGAGATAAAAGGAAATAATAACAAGGAAGTGAAATGGAGTCAAATGATATGATTGCGCATCAAATATCTGCCACTAGGAGTTCAAGGTTGGACTACAGGTGGGTTATGAGTTTGGCTCTGAGCTTCCTAGCAGCCACCATGAGGAGGGAAATATGAAAGGTCATTGGATTTAGTGTCTGTAAAGTAAAAATAAACCAGTTGTTCAAGAAAGCAATATTGCCATTCTTATCAAATAGCTCTCCTGAGGGTCCTTGTAAAATAATAAAAGTCATATTCTGCAGCATCCTTGATTACAGCAATAAGTTTCATAGTCTGTCTCTTAGGAGAAGAGGAGGCCAAGTCTTTGGTCAAGGGCACCCAAGTAACTGGGCTTCTGCAGAAGCTTTCAAGGTCTGTCCATGGGTCAGAGTAGGGGAATTAGGCCTAGTCCTCTGAGCATTATAGGCCAAAAACACCTCCTCTTCTTCTAAGTACAAATGCAGCTGGACACACAGAACTTGGCCAAGTTCTCCCGTAACAGCTTTTCGGAGGTCAGGCATTTCTGTAGTGTAGACACACCTCACCTGTCAGGGTATGTCCTCCGTAGAATGGTGTATTAGCCCTCACCCAGACGGCAGGGATGGTTTTGTGGAGGCCTCGCTCCCCTACTATTGATTAATGAGTTAAGTTTGTCCCACACTTAGGATGATAAGATTACTTTGTTGTTCAACAAATCTCAAAGGGTTTTCCTTTTTCATACCATGCCATAAAAGGGCTTTTCCAAGAATAAACATGGTAATTAAAATGCATCTATTATTTGTCTGTCAGACCCATGCCTTCTTCTGAGCTATCAGTCCTCCCGTTTAGGAGGTGTGCCTTGTCCTCCCTTAAACCCTGCAGTTGCAGCTGGGCCGACAGCCTGAGGACTCTAGCCCTTCAGCCACAGTTGATTTGCCTAGGAGCGCCATACGCTCCAAATTGGGCGCATATGAATTCCTCCCTGGAATATCTCAAAGGGGAATTGAGGAAAAGTATCAGTCCCTGTGTGGTGGCGAGGTGGCTGGGGGCCCAGGGAGCTCCCGGCAGCCACGCTGTCTGCCGTGTGAAGGTAGCCGCGGTGCTCAGGCGGAGATGGCTCCAACAGGGGGAGAGACAGAGGCGAGGGACCGAGCAGCAGTCCTGGCTGCACCCTGCCCCTAGGTTTCTAGGCATCTCTCAGGCCTTCACGGTGCCCTCATCTCCAGTAAAGTTGGATTTCCACCACTTGCAGCCAGAAGTCTTGACATGCGCATGCCTCTCCCTTTCTTTAAAAATATTCTTCCACGTTTGCGTAAACTCAAGTAAGCAGATTGTCCTAAAGCCTGAGCCCCCCCTCCCCCCGCCAACTCTGACCCCATCCCAGGAATATTTCATAGACACTCCCCAGAGGGGGCCTGTTTGTTAGGAGACAGCTGGGTTCACGTAGCGTGTTCTCCAGGATTGTAGAAATAATAAAACGGAGAAGAGGAGTGACTTCCAGGCTGTGAGCATGAGCCGGGCCACGCCCTCTACCACTTCCAGCCCCAGACTGACATCTACCACAGCTTTTCTATGTCACACACAGAATCACAGAGCTCCCTGACCTTGAAGTATTTCTAGCAAGTGTTTAATCAAAGCTGTTTGGCAGCGTATATGATTTAGAGCCAGTTAAATCTGAACCAACAGTCAAACTAGTGTTTTCATAGCCATTATAAATTGGGACAGTCCCCCCTTAAGAACCATGTCTCTCCAGCTCTCAGTTACAAAGTACGCATGGGAGCCCAGATTTTTGTGTTGGGTGGTGTGCGTTGATTGGAACATGGAAATTCATGCATCAAGTACCTGCTCTGGAGTCCAAGCAAACACAGTTTTAACTTTCTAAAATTAAGGTTAGTAACTGAGAAATGGATCCTTTTCATAATGTGTCATATTTCATTGATTGCAGCATTTTGACGTCCTTAATAAGAGAAAGAAATTGACACTGGATGGGTTACTATAATTGACAGCATTATGTTTTCTTTCTTAATGATACATAAATGATAGACTATCTTACAATTAATGGTATACTTTATTTGATAAAGTATGATATTTAACCAGAATGGCCCATTTTTTTTCGTCATTGTATTTTCAAATAAATTACTTACTTTTCTCCTCACGCAAACTCTGTGATGTAGGAGGATTTCAGAGAAGTCGTGACCTGGGCCTCCAGACCCGTGCTGGCTGCCGTTGGCAGAGCCGGGCTCGGAACCTGGTGCTCTGGAATCCCGCACAGGGTTCTGAGCGCTGGACAAGGCTCAGCAGCTCCAGATGAAAAGCATAAACAGCCAGAGCTCTCTAGCTACCCCCAAATGTATTTGGTTTTACTATTTCCAGGCATTTCTAATAAAATTGGAATAGGGGTGGGGAGAAACAATAACTGACAACATTAAGGAATCAGTCTTTGTACCACAGAATGACCAGACATTCACTAAGAATTTCGGGCATGTACCCCACCCCTACCAGGTCCCAACCTCACTGCCTTCTTTCAGAGCCCGTCGTTGGATGCGAGGACAGGAAACGAGATTGTGAGTCTCAACCTGCAGTGGACTGCTTGATCCCGCTCTCCTGGGTGATTCTGTGTCCTTCACATAGAACAGCCCAGACAGCCACTGCCAATCAGTCAGCCCACGATATGAACCCTTCTGCCAGCCAGACCCTCAGCATCGAGTGCTACCCTCATGGCCATGTGTGATCTGGATACAGCATCCCTGTCTCATCTCATCTCCCACAGCTTCCCAAGTCCTTGCCGCAGTCAATTGGGGCTGCTCACTGCCTCTGGGTACATGCTAGATTTTCAGTCACTGTGCTCCCAAGAAGCTCCTCACTTCTTCTTTTCCTGTTTGTTTGTCCGTTTACAGCCCCAACTGAGACAACTTTGCTCTGTGCGAGGTGAGCCTTCCACCTTCTATCACATTTGTTCCACAATATTAGGGCACAAATACCATCATGTTTAATTCTGCCTCCCGCAAATAAAACAACACTAACAACCCCTGAGGGAGGTGCCTCTGAAAAGGTGGGTGCTCTAAGGGGGGGCCGTAGCACATGGTGGAGGGCAGAGGGTCCAGGAGCCAGTGCGACGCAGGCCAAGTCCTGGCTCTGCAACTTACCACCCATAAGACCTCGGATGAGAGACTTAACTTCTCTCCACCTGCATATTATCATCTACAAAAAAATGGGATGATAACAGAACCCGTCACAGAGGGATTTAATGAGGATTCATTAAAATAATGTAAAGAGAGAACATAGTGCAGTGTCTCACACATAGTAAAGCCTGACAGATTCCATTTATTACTGTTATTGGGCTTCTCTCCTGCTCTGCGCTGGGTCCTACAAGAATTTTAGGACTTGAGGAAATAAGAGATTGGTCTGGTCCTTCACCTTTGTTGGCCATCACCATGGCCACACTGCCTCCTACTATCAGTGCCACAGGTGAGCAGCGGTCCTCTGCCCGCTCCCAGGGCAGGCTTCCAAAGCCTGGTGCTTAATCAACCCAGCACCCCTGTCCTAGGAAGGACAGTAGGGGAGTGGACGAAGTTCCCAGCCCTCAGGCCATCAGCCTGTTATCCTGCCCCCACCTCCCGCACCTTACTGCAAGCTCCAGCCGAGACTCCTACTGCGCAAGTCCCTCTCAGGTCCCTGATGACCCTATGTGGGGATCACAGCATAGTTAAATGTTTTAGGGCTGGATGGAGGAAATTACATTTTCATTCTTTTGTGCCTGCTCCAACAGCAAAAATGAATCTCTCACTCAATCATCCTGGCACATCTGCATCCTGTTTTGTGTTAATGTGCTTCTCTCTGTTACTAGAAGACACACTTCTTGTGGGGCGCATCCATGCGTATGTCAGCATGGTTTTCCCCTTGTTTTGCTCTGAGTCCTTGTTCCATGAGTACTTGCGGCACAGATTTCCAGGAGCTGGGGCTGGGCACTGTTTCTCCTTTCCCCAGAGCCGCTCCTCACCACCAGCCCCTGGCTGACCATGCTGCAGTGGGCGCTGCCAGGGGACCAGGCCAGACTGCTTCCTGTCCCTCAAGCCAGCCTGAAATCCAGGGAGCATCGCCTACCACCAGTCCCCTGTCCCTTCCTCACCTCGACTTAATGAGCAAATAAGGAAAGAAAATTAAAGCAAAAAAAAAAAATTAAACAGCTTTAGCTAAGATCAATAGAATTCTATAAAGCTCTGGGCTGTGGTATTGAGTGAGCCCAGAGTAATCCCCTGCATATTGCATGTTAAGTTAACTTGTAAGAGAAATAATGCTCCTTGCTCAGCCTCACACCTTCCCCTCCACTGCGAATAAGGAAGCAAGAAACACAAATTAAAACAACGTTGATTTAGTTTTTAAAGGGAGTGCCCAGGAGCGTTTTTCTGCATGGCCAACTGAAAACTGCAGCCCAGCTGCACCATGCCTCTCTCTCTCTGCACAATACAAAGAGAATATTCGATCCCCATAGCTCAGCCCCGCTAGTGGTTTTGTATTTTGTTTTAGCTTTTGCTTCTTTTATGCTTTCCTTGGGATTTCACATTTTTAAATGCCAACTTGAAAATTCCATTTCCAGCAAAAGGCCTCTATGCCACCCCATCAGGGTTCCCTGGAATCATTTGTCCTGATACATAGCCCCACGTGATCTAGACACAGGGTTCACGAGAAGCAGCTGGGGAAGGTGTCTGAGTACGCATAGGTACAGTGTGCCTTTCATTGGCTCAGGTTCCCCTAGGTGAGGCAGAGCTCTGGGAATCAGGTCTTCAGTTTTGTTCCTGGCAATTCAGCCACCCGCTCCAGTCCTGCAGATGCCACACTTCAGTTCCAACCAGGGCAGGAGTGGCAAGCCACTCAAGCCCACATGATCAATCCTTGTGAAACAGGGGCACTCAAGGCCATGGTGAGAGGCAACCCCGGCTTTAAGCAAGGGTGGAGGATTCAGGCAGACCTGTGTTTAACCCCAACTCCACCACTAATTAGCTGCACAACCTTAACCAAGTTATTTGACCTCTCCAAACCTCAGTCTCCCATCTTTAAGACAATGCCTCCCTTGCAGAATGGTACTGAAGATTAAGAATGCCAGACACTAAGTGAATGCTCAGTAAGCCTTGGCTTCCTTCTAAAGGGAAAGCCCTGGGAGTTCTGGCCAAGTTGGAGGCATAGGTAGAAACCCTTCGATTCCTCACATAGCCAAAAGGAGGATAACAACCAATCTAAAATCAGTAAACAACCAGAAAGTGCCAGAAAATCAAACTACATGGAACTCTGACAACCACAGAATTAAAGAAGCAGTCAAACAGAACAACTAAACCGGTAAGACAGGTGGACACAGAGAACCCGAGTCAGGTGGCAACCATGCAGGCAGGACTGGCTGTGGTGAGGCAGCAGACCTCTCCGGTGGGGCTGACTGAACAGGAAACTGAGACTCAGAGCTGACTGTAGACTATGGCGCGGGGGTTGCCTCGGTGGGAGAAACTCATAGTCTCACAGGAGAGTTCACTGGAAATTGGGCTAGAGCCAAGCAGTGACCCGCATTGTTCCCTCTCTGGCCCCTTCCCCACAGGCAGCTCTGCAATGCAGCAAGGAGGGTTGCCCCGCCCAGGTGAATACCTGAGTCCCCGCCTCCTTACAACTTAACAGGTTCACCGAGACAAAGAAATATGGCCCAAATGAAAGAACACAGCAAAATTCCAGATAGAGAGCTAAGTGATGAGGAGATAGCCAACCTATCTAATGGAGAGTTTAAAACCCTAGTAATCAAAATGCTCACAAGAAGTGATTGAGCTTGGTCCAAAAATGAAAGAAAAAATGAAAGATACCCAAAGTGAAATAAAGCAAAATATTCAAGGAACCAACAGTGACAGGAAAGAAATCAGGACTGAAACCAACAATTTGGAACAAAAGGAAGAAATAAACATCCAACTGGAACAGAATGAAGAAACAAGAATTCAAAAAAATGAGGAGAGGCTTAGGAACCTCCAGGACAACTTCAAACATTCCTATATCCAAATTATAGGGATGCCAGAAGGAGAAGAACAAGAGCAAGAAATTGAAAACTTATTTGAACAAATAATGAAGAACTTCCCCATTCTGGCAAAGGAAATAGACTTCCTGGAAGTCCAGGAAGCACATGGAGTCCCAAAGAAGTTGGACCCAAAGAGGAACACACCAAGGCACATCATCATTAAGTTACCCAAGATTAAAGATAAGGAGAGAATCATAAAAGCAGCAAGGGAAAAGGAGACAGTTAACCTACAAAGGAGTTCCCATAAGACTGTTAACTGATTTCTCAAAAGAAACCTTAAAGGCAAGAAGAGGCTGGAAAGAAGTATTTGAAGTCATGAAAGGCAAAGACCTACATCCAAGATTGCTCTATCCAGCAAAACTTTTATTTAGAATGGAAGGGCAGATAAAGTGCTTCCCAGATAAAGTCAAGTTAAAGGAGTTCATCATCACCAAGCCCTTATTATATGAAATGTTAAATGGACTTATCTAAGAAATTGAAGAAGATAAAAAACTATGAACAGTAAAATGACAACAAACTCACAACTATCAATAACTGAACCTAAAAAAAGAAAAACAATGAAAACAAAAATTAAGCAAACAACCAGAACAGGAACAGAATCAGAGAAATGGACGTCACATGGAGGGACTTCAGTGGGGAGAGAGAGGGGAGTAGGGGTTAAAAGGTACAGGGAAGAAGAAGCATAATTGGTAGGCATTAAATAGATGGGGAGAAGTCAAAAATGGTATAGGAAACAGAAGACTCAAAGAATTTCTGTGTACAACCCATGGACATGAACTAAGGGGGAGGAATGCTGGAGGGTTGGGGGGTGCAGGGCAGAGGAGGGATAAAAGGGGAAAAATTTGGAAAACTCTAATAGCATGATCAACAAAATATACTTTAAATAAATAAATAAATAAAGGGAAACCCCTGCACTCCTGGGGAGGGTCAACCGCAAGGAGACTGCAGACTGAATTCTGAATTCATTTCTGAATCCCCCACACTTAACACATTAAAGAAAGATAACTTTTTTATTTTTTGTCATAAAAAACAAAAATTCCTGTTTTTAAATAACTTTTTTTCACAGGAGAAAATTAAGTCATGTTGACTGTAGAGTATTTAGGAAACACAGATAATCAAGAAAAGGAAATGAACACTATCCACAATCTTGCCAACTAGAAAAAGCAACCATCATCCTTTTGGTGCGTAGCTTTCCGGGTAGTCGTCAACTTGTCTGCAGAGCTATAAGTACTTGTTGAAGCAAAATGTGGCCATCCTGAAACACTTTTATGTAACCTGTTTTGCTTATTTAATAATGGATCATGAGCATCTTTCCACATCATTCAATGTCCTCCTAAGCATGGGAAGAGTTAACTAATACTCCACTGATTCAGTATATCTTAATTTACTTAACTGGGCTCCTTCTTGGATATTCAAGCTATTTGCCATGTGCCCCTTTTGTTGATGACACCGTGATGAATACCTTCAACATCTATCTTTGTGACCAGATTTGAATGTTATCTAAAAATAAATACCTGCAAGTGAAATTGCTGAGTCAAACACCCTGGAAAATCTAAGGTCCACCAGAAAGGGAGACAGAAGTAATGACATCAGGGGAACAAACCTTAGGCACAACAGTCACAGGTACCTGACCTCCCTTCCAGACCATCCTGGAGATTGTGAATGAGGGACGACCTTAGGAGCGGCCAGGGCTGGCCTGGGGAAGGGGTGAAGAGGAGAATGGGTCAGCATCCGGTCAAGTGCAGTCACCTAGAACTATTTGACCCCAGGCAAGTGTTTTAATCGTAATGAGGCTCTGGGAACTCTGTAAAGTAAGGATAGTGATATTTTCCCACGTACTTTAGAGGTTGTTATAAGGACCTAATGAATGGATATCTGTGAAAATGCTCTGCAAACAGCAAAGAAATTAAGGAGGATTTGCTCTACCGGTAGCTCAGGGAAATTGAACAATTTTTTCCAAACCTCGAGAGACAATTTTCTCAGTGTGTGGCTTTGAGCTTTTGTTTGAAATGATGTGAATTCCCAGAACATCAGACACACCCACGGTCAAATGTAAGTAAGTACAGAACACACCCAAGGCCAGGGTGCTGGGAATCCTGGCCCCGCCTTCCTTCCACGGCTGCCTGTGTGGTGTGCAAATTACAAACACCACATCACCGGCTCCCAAAGCAACAACCTGCACCCCTTGTCCATCTCACCCCATGTTGTGATGGAGTGGGGGGAAAAAAAGGAAAGGAAAGAGACACAGGCATAGTTGCTAATTTACCAGGTCATTTAGTTCATTGGAGATATTTCCTGATACCAACCAATTTGCTCTTGGGAGAGCCTCAGTGAAGATGGCTAAATCAGTGTTTCCCTCCTGCAGCCCAAGCCCTGACTCTGTCACAGCGTCATCTGTCCTCCAGGGCATGTTCTTGGGGTTGGAGAGCGTGGGAGGTGTGTCAGAAGAACCCAAGACCAGCAGTGGTGAAATACAGCTGCTAGCTCTCTGCTCTGCCACCAACCACCCTGACTTCGGGGTGGGACTGCAGCCTTACTTGGCTCCAAAGAATCCGTTTTGCCCACGAAGAGGGGGCTTTGGCCACAGTGAGGGCATAGCTGGTGGAGAAAATGCATTCATTGACAAGTCCGTAGAGGACATTTCCTGAATGTTGGGCCAGCACTAACCATTGGGCAGCAAAGGTGTGAGGGGCTGCATGGCCTCAAGGAGTGTTTAAGAACTTCCATTTGTGGTCAGAGAAGTCAGAAGAAGCTTTGCCACCGGACATATGTGGCACCCTGGGAAAGATAGTTGACTTCACTCAGTCTCTGTACAGTGGGAATCCAGCAGATTGCCTCTCAGAGCTGTTGTGATTGGCTGAATACACTGCAGTGACGGCCTTGTTTTTTTCAACCACAGCCTTTTGGCCTATTCCCTTTGCACCCGCCTGCCCCCTTGGCATCTCAGGCTGAGCCCAGAGCATTCCCAGTCCCCACTGGGCATTAGAAGGATTGTCATTCCCAGAAATTGATAAACTGCAGAGCTCTCTAATATTAACACTTCGATTTCTCATTCATTTCAAAGCTCCCTCTTTCCCCAGCTCAGGCTCAGTAACTTGCAGTTGGAGGCATTTCTTCACTTCAGAGCCCCTCCCCCACTTGCTCTGACCCCTCCAAGGCTGCAGTAGGAAGAAGATAGGGAGGCGAGAGGAGCAAAATTGTCCACTGACTGAGCTGGTGCTACTGAGATCCTTATGGTAGGTGTCCAAACCCATGGACACTTCAGGGCCTTCTTGCAGGACCTTCCTCTTCTGTGGGACCTCTGACTCAGCATGGACTGCAGGCAGCCAGGCTGGCCCACAGGGCCACCTCTGTGGGTGCACCTCCTCTCCCTCTCCTCTCCCTGTGGGGCTGCCATTGCCCTGGAAAGGCCATCCCATTGGCCACGGTCCTATCAAGGGGGCTCTGCTCATATGACAGTCACTGGGTCCACTTAGCTAGTGGGAAACTCAGCATCTTCACCCCTCAAACCCTGGAGGTAGGCCCCACACCCACCTCAGTCCATTCTCCTCACTCTGCCAGCTTTTCTCCTTTGGACTTTTCCATTCTTGGTGCCTCCAACTGCCAGAAGGCGCAGGTTACATTTAAGGAGGAATTGTCTTACCATGTCCACCCCCAAAGAAGCTCAGGAAGGGTTTCTGTGTTTATGCAATCATTCAGCTACAGCATAGGGTAGGTGACAGGTGATATGTCAGTCCCTTCTGGCAACCAGCTCCAAACTTGTGGTTCCCCCACCAAGGAATATATGCCCTTCCCCCAGCCTAGTTCCTTTTAAGAGATCGTCACTTGTTTTAATGACACTGACAATAGCTGCCTCTTAGAGGCTGTTAGGATGAGCTGGGCCCCTTTCTCAGGGTTCTGTACGTAAAACGGCCTAGTTTGCACGCTATCATCATTCTCATTTTACAGATGAGCAAATGGAAGTACAAAGAGGCTAAGTAACTTGGCCAGAGTCTCACAACTGTTATGTGGCCGAGTGTGGATTTGAACCCAGGCTATCTGGCTCCAGCTTTTGATCCCAATCACAGATCCCTAGTGCTCCCTCATCTTTCTCTTATACAGGCTAGATGCAAAGAATGGATTAAGGTGCCAGAAAAGATTTTAGTCTGCTCAGCATGTGCTACAAATGTGTCTAACACCAATCTGCAGGATGTAGGGGTATTCATTGCTCATGTTCTCAGCTTTCACTTAACCAAAATTCCATACACAATAGTCAAAGTCCCACTTAATAAAGTGTTACATATATAGATCTCTTTGTAATTTGCCAACCACTCCTCTACAATAAATGAAAGTTTCAAGGAGAGGGAGCTCATCCTTCAGAAGGGAGAGAAACAGCCAGGGAAAAAGAGCATCGCAATGCAGCATAGATGCTGTGGCGCCTGATTTTGTGTCATGCGTACCACAGATATTTGCCAGACCCCTGCTGTGGGCTGCTAGGCGCTGAGGATGTGGTGGTCAAAGCAGACCAGGCCCCTGCCCTGTGGAAGGTCCCTGCAGTTGGAAGGGAAATCCTTCTACAGAAAGAAGGTATTTCTATTACCTCTTGCTACACAAAAAACCACCCCAAACTTAGGGACTTAAGATGACAATAAACATCATTTGCTCGTGATTCTGCAACTTGGAGAGGGCTCAGAGGGATGGCTCTGCTCTGCTCTGTATGTATTTGTTGGTATCTCTTAGGTGGCTGCCTTCAGCTGGGAGCTCTGCTGGGGAAATGTCCATGAAGGTGTCATCTGCATTTCTGGTGACTGATGCCAGCCGAGAGCTGGCGTGCCTTGATTTTCCTCCACTGGACCTCTCTCCCTACAGTAGTCTACACTGGTTGCCTTACTAAATGGCACCTGTTTCCAAAAGGGAGGTCCCAAGAGGATGAACCCCACTGTGCAAGCTCCTCACAAGTCTCTGCTTGCATCATGTTTGCTAATGTATCATTGGCCAGGAAAGCCATGCCCAGAGTCCATGGGGGAGGGGACCACACAAGGGAAGCATGGTGGGGGCTCCCAGTGAAACGGCCTACCACAGAAAGCTTCACAGGGTATCTGTCCCACCAACTGCCCCTCCCAGGTGACTGCATCCAGCTGTGTTCCTAGCACCCACCTCCCTCTGGAAGCTCCAACCCTGCAAGTGGCTCTGGAGAGAGGTGCCCAAGCAAGAAGAGAAGGGACAAGAATCTCCTTCTACACAGAATTTTCCTTCTGTAGTATCACCTATGTGGCATTTCAAGAGACACCAGGTAGGGACCCCATCTCAAAAATAACCCCTCTCACTTCTGTCTCTCCATTATAGCTCAATTCTTCAGTGGGGGAGAGGTTCATGTCTGACTAGAACACAGACAGCTTTAGTTAATATGAACCAGAACCCTGCAGTGTATGATTTGGTTTGTAGGACACAACTGTAACAGAGTCTGTTCAAACCTGTGCTGGACCAGATCTTGACCAGAGTCTGTGCATGGAGTTAGTCAAATGGCTTGGCCACAGAAGGGCATGCTCCTGGTGGGGTGCTCAAGGCCATTCTGGCTGCTCTGCAGGGAAGCCCTTGGCAAGCGGCAGGAAAATGAGCCGGCAGAGCCCAGAGTACGATGGCTGACCCAGGGCCGGGGCCCCTCCAGCACAGCCTCACCTACAGCCCTCCTCCAACACTTCTGCCTTCTCGTTTCCCGCATCCCCGGGATTTTCCTAGTGGAGGAGAGGCAGGAAAATCTTACTCTTAATCTCAAATTTGGCTTCTGTCTTTTATCAACTACTACTTCTTTCTTTCCCCCGCAGGGGCCCAGCTTTCAGAACTCAACATCCAGGAAAGGTTCCACCTTTCTCTGCTTTCTCCTATCACATTCCTCCCCCAAGGTAATGGATACAGAACGGCTAGCCTAACTGAAGGGGCAAAGGGCCAGAGAAAATGCAGTGATGGGGGAGGGTGGATTCTGTTGATATTTCTAAAACTTCTTATCCCAGCGTATAAGTTTATAAGTATATATAACCTAACCGCACAGTAGCACTGACACTGGTCTCATTGGGTGGGTTCAACCATAATTAACAAACCCTAACAAACCTCTGCACAGTCTTTGTAAGTTTAAGAACCTTTTCAGGTGTTTTTATAGCGCGAGTGGGCTGTCTATGAGATCCCTGAGTCTTGTAGTCAGGATTCTGGCATCCAGATAGGAAAAATGGGGTGAGTGACTTCCTGTACAGACAGACTCTCGCTATCGGCAACCGCAACATCTGCAGGAGAATAGGCAGTGACATGATAAAATTGCATTCTGGGAAGATCGATCTGGCAGCCACATATAGATTGGTCTGGAGGTGGGAGACCTAACAATACCCTTGAATTATAATAGCATAAGGGTGACCCTATGCTGGACAGTTAATGTGGTCACTCTCATTTCATCCTCATATCTGTAAAGTACGTTTTCCAACTTTTGCAGGTAAGGAAACTGAAGTCAAAGAGATCCAGACATTTGCCCACGGGTTCAACTGCAAATAAGTAGTAGAGTCAAGATCAAGTTCAGATCCATTGACCCTAAAGCCCCTGGGGATGTCTGATCAGAGGTTATTGCAACAGCACAGACCAGCAGTAAGACCAGAACTGGGAGGGGAGGCAAAGACAGTGAAGGAAATGCTGGGTCAGAAGACCTGTGTCAGGACCCCAGTGACCTGAGCCCTCTCTGGTCTCCAGGTCCCTAAGAGTCATGGGGTTACCCCTAAGGATTTCTCTCCCTTTCCCTCCATCATCACTGCCATCTATCTAGGGCCTCCACTTACATCCCTGGGTGACCTCTAACTGACCTCTCCTTTTCGGACTGCTCCAGTGTGCCCTGGTTTGTACTCTGCCTTTGGGGGTCATCGAGTGATTTCAGGCACTCAGATTCCATCTTCCCAAGACCGTAAACATGTGGAGGACAGGGACAGAACCATCTTCCTTCAGCAATCCCAGCATGGTGCCACATCCAACAGACACTTGGCAAACACTTTGGAAATGAATCGTCATTAGCCAGAACCTGAGACACACCCTTTGCAGCGGCGGCTGTCAGGGCAGTGGTTATGACTGGTCTACCCCATCCATGCCCAGTGCCCTCTCCTGACCACTGGCAGCAATGGTTCCAGCAAAAGATTCTAGAGAACTCGTCAACTTCCAGGTTCACCTCTACCGCTGCCCCAAGACCTTTGCTTAGTCCTGATGCTCCCTAATTTCTCTTAGCACAATCTTGTTTCTTGCTGCAAACATCTTCTGGGATAGACTGGTCCTTCATGTAGAGGCAGGAGCTTCCTAAAGGCGGTACTGCACTGATTTGCCAGCTCTGAATGGAGAAGTGCGTTTGTTCAGGCTGGTGATCACGTCCAGGGCAAGCATAACAACACTTACGTCCCGATAGTTCCCTTAGTTACCCCAAAGGTCTCAATGCAGAACAAAAATATTTTACACTTTTCTGAGTGTTCCTCTTATTTTGCAATAGGAAAATGTTATTTTCATAAGAAGAAAAATCAAAGTTGGAAAGATCTTAGTTTTTCTACCATTAGCTTAAAAAAAGAGAGAGACCAATTAGAGACAAATGTACCCACAAGTCCACAGGAAGTGATTGAGCCATCATGCTCCTCGCTCTCCGGGAGGTCATTACCTTGAAGAATGCATGGGCCTCTCCAGCTCCTGTATTGACTATGTCTGCTTTTTGAAATCCCTTCCCTGAAGAACACAACACATCCCACATGGCATGTCCCCCAAGCCCACCAAGCTTGCACAGCCTGCCCAGCCTTGGTGATCCAGGTTATAACCTGCGGCTTACCCAGAGAGCCCGATGCCAGGCTGTACTTGACCTCAGAGGTGGATGGTGAGACTCAGTGTGCTGGGATCAAACATTCCCAGAGGGTGAAAACACAGAAGTCAATGACTTCAGGGCAAAGGCCCCAGCAGGCACCACTCACCTGGGGTGATTCAGAAGATGCAGAAGTACCTGCAGACGGCCAGTGTGGCTGGAAGCAGAGGGACTCAGGAGAAATCACTCATGCCCGATCTCGGTTTCCTCATTAGAAAGACATCTACCTTGCAGCATTGCTGTGGGGATGAAATACATGGAACAGGATTTCAGTGCCTATTTTCTGTCAAGCATGATTCTGTTAAATCATTTAATCCTCTCAACAAACCTGTGAGACAAGCAGTAATGTTATTCCCACCCTATCCTGGGAGGAAACGAGAAACAGAAGAGTAAGTAAGTTGTCCAAGGTCACCAGCTAAGAAGGGATAACTGTTCCATGAAGCCACTAGCCCAGTGGCTGCTCCAAAAGGTTTGAGTCAAAAGAGGACGCCAGCTTGGAGGGATGACAGAGGGATGACATCTGTGACAACCCCTGCGTTCCATGCAAAGAAAAAGTCGTCAGCCAAAGTCACCCTCTGTAGGGTCAAAATAAAATTTTGCTGTTTTTTTTTTCCTTTTTCTTAACATGATTGTGTGTGGGTGAGAGTGTGGGTAAATTAGTGTGCGTGTATGATTTATCTGAATGTGTGACTCTGTGTGTGAGTATGAGTGTGTGAGTGTGTATGTGTGATGGGAAGGAGGGGGCGCAGGGGTGGGGTGACACCCTCACGTGGTGCTGGCCTCTCCACACTCACCACGCCCCACCCTTCTGGCTTCCACCCATGCAGGCGACCAGAACCTTAGGAAAAGTTTGCTCTGTACCCAGTGCCTTTTTCTTGCTACATCCCTTTTTCTTTCATGCAAACTACCTGCAGTTTGATCTGTTTTATGCTTTGAGGGTTTTATTTAGGTCTTATTGGGAAATACAAAGTTCAACTGCTTTTTAGAAACCCCACCAGTTGGCAGTGGATGCATATTTTCTGTGCAATTGGCCATAAGGATCATTTAGGCTGACCAGAGTTGGGCAGCAAATAGTTGGAGCTTATGTCTTCAGTAAAGACCCGCACTTAGCAACAACATGGAGACCTCCATTCATCCTGCAAACATTTACAAAGAGCCTATTACATATTATGACGCAAAGCTGCCATTGCACTCACAGGGCTTTGCTCCCAGGGGAGGACAGACACGTGAAGAGGCCCAGTGTGAGCAGGGATGAGGCAGCTGCTGGGATGACCGAGAGCAGCGGGATGAAGCCTCGTGGCCCCTAGGCAGCACCGACCCCACTTTGACACCTGGTGCGATCATTCACCTCTCCAGCATCCACTCTAGAAATAACCCCACAACAGACTTTACTCCCCCTGAGAGTCTAGGAGCTCCCCAGGCCAGGTTTCACAGGATGAATCCAATGCGTTACTCTGCTACCCTGATAACAACCAGAGTGAAAGCTTGCTATCAGCCCTTAATTTACACTTTTCACCTTCAGTGTACTGGAGCTTGTATTGGATCCATTACTATACACACACACACACACACACAGCATGAGACATGCTATTAAATGGTCATCCAGGTTTCCCTTCCGGCCAGAGCAACTCTGAGGGGAAGGGGAAAGGGATGAGCTGATGAATCAAAGGTAGTCTCTTCAGTTTGAAGAAGCAGGGGTGGATAGGGTGGGGAGACTTATCTTTTCTTTTCTTCCTTTTTAAGGTGGCGCTCCCTTGAAGGGATTAGTGCCCTTATAAGGGAAGGAAGAGACCAGAGCTCACTTTCCACCGCATGAGGGCACAACAGGAGGGTTGCTGTCTGTGAGCCAGGAAAGGGGCCCTCCTTCAGCACCGAATATGCTGCCACCTTGATCTTGGACTTCTCAGATTTGTGAGAAACAAATGACTGTTGTTTAAGCCACCCGTCTATGGTACTTGTTGTACAGAAGTCTGTTGGAGGGGAAATTCCCTCCAGGAAAGAGTTAGGATCTGACATGAAAGGAGCCTGGAAAGTGGGGAGTATTCTGTAGTCTGTGTCCCCTTCCCTGTTTCTAACACCTGGTCAAACACCCGTCCTTCCCAGGCTGGCGCACAAGAGTCAGTAGGCCCCATCTTTGTTGGTTCTTGAAGGCTGAGCTCCTTTGAGTGAGGCTTTGAAAATGCGGCCTTTTTGAGAACAGATCAAAACTGAACTCCCTCTTGAGACAGTGCTGGTCCCAGCTTGGAAAACCGTTCTCCAAGAGGAGCACAGCCAGTGGGTGAAGTGGGAGAGCCGGAGGAAACACCTTTGGAGGCCTGTCTGGAGGTTTGCCCTCCCCCTCCCTCCCCTTGCTGCCCCACCCTGTAACCGACAGCACTTCATTTCCAACAAAATGTGAATCAAGAAAGAGTGTTGGACACACACAGTGATGAAAGTCCGTGATTCAACTGTACGTTCATAATTATTTCATAGATAAATGGCTTCTGGAGAGCCGCATCTGTCTCTCGCCACCGAATGTACGTCTTTCATTAATGTACCACGGCCTGCACACAGCGGGCCCGAGAGCTCCACTCACGTCCTCCTTCTTCTCTCCATCACTGTCCACCCATAGGTTTTTGTGGTTCTGAGAGAGCTGCAGCCCCACAGTCCTCCGCAAGACTGATGGCTCATCAATAACATTAGCCAGCATTACGGCTGCATCAGGGCAGAGCAGAATCAATACGGCCAAGTAAAAAGTCTAATAAGTTGACATGGCCATCCTCAGCAGGGCTCGCATTACAAGAAATGAGTTTTCTTAAGGAATCAGCATCAGAGCTGCTTAGGGGCCCCACACCCAGATGTCCTGACTCAGATTTATAGCTTTGTGTTTAGTTGGTAGAGCAAGGTCGGTCAGGAGAAGTGGAATGGTAACTGGGGTTAACTGCAAAATAAATTGGGGACCTGGGCCACTCTGCAGGTGGCAAGGGAGGAGCCCAGCTGGGGAGGTTCTCGTGGCAGTGTTCCCCAAGAGCCGTGCTCCTCACCACGGGCTGCAGTGTGCTGTCCCGGGGGCAGGCTCCCGGTGAGTTATGAGTGGTAACCCCTCCTTTGAGAGGGCTGCTTAGCACTCAGGCACTGCCGCAGTCACCTCAGAGTGGCTTTACGGATGGCCCCTCCTCTCCTTTCACCCAGTGTCACCCTCAGCCACAGCAGAGGGGAGGATGGAGCAGATATTTCACTTTTATGAACTCCGGTGCTCATCTTTTCTCATTTGTCTGGTCATTGGAGGGAAGCCCCGTTCAATCGTGTGAGGCGGAAACATAAGCCTGAGCCTTTGCGTAGGCTCAGCCATTTTTGAGACAACATTTCAGAGCGTGGGTTCTCCACAGATTTACCATCCTCCTTTTAAAGGGACAACCCAAAGGTGCAAAGCCATCAGAATTCAGGTAGTCACAGGACAGCCCTCAGCTTATTAATCTTACCTCTTCTGAGCTCAGACAAGGCTTTTGACCTCAAGTCCACAAGCGTAGATCAAGGGTCCAGTGAAGAGTGTGGGGAAATCAAGGGAATAAGAAATGGCCTCTGTTCCCTACATTGATGGTAAAGGAAGTACACAGGCTAGTGCAAAATAGGCTCTGACATCAGGAGGCTGAGATACAGGCTCATTCATTTGTATATGGAACAAACATTGAGGACCTACTATGTGCCTGGCATTTTTTGAGATGCTGGGGTATAGCAGTGACTGAAATAGACAAAGTCCCTACCTTTGAGAGTTTACACTCTGGTGCGGGAGCAAACAATGAACAATCAAACAATTGAATATAGTTTCAGGAAAAGGCTATGAGAAAAACAAAGCAGGTGGCAGAGATGGTAGAGATGGAAGAGGAGCTGCTGCTCTGAGTTAGGGTGGTCAGCAAAGGCCTCACTGAGGAGGCAAATTTGAGCAAAAACAGGAACTAGGCAGAGAAAATAATGTGCAAAGGTTTTGAGGCGGGCATGTCATTGGTATGTTCAAAGAAGAGTCAGGAGGCCACTGTGACTGGCCCAGGGCGGAGGAGAGACCAGTAGGAGATGGCATCAGGGAGGGAGCCAGGGGCTGGAGCCACAGGGTCTTGTAGGCAAACAGGACTGTGGATTCAATTCTGCATATGGTAAGAATTCATTAGAGGGTTATGAGTGGGGGACTGGTATACACATATTTTTATTTTATCCAGATTCCTCTGGCTGCTTTATGAGAATGGTCTGCGAGAGTGGAGGCAGGGAGAAAAGTTGGGTGAGAGCTGACAGACTCAGCAGCAGAGAGAGGGATAAGAAGTAGGACCCCAAATATATTTGGAGGTCGAGCTAAAAAGATTTGTTCATAGAGTGAATGAGGAATGCAAAAGAGATATGTCAAAGATGAGGCCAATGTTTTTAGCTTGAGCAACTGAGTGAATGCTGTTGTCTTTTCCTCAGATGGGGAGCAGCTTTAAACAAATGAAATCAAAAGATCATTTGGCAGCATGTTGCGTTTGAGACACTTATTAGTATTCAAAAACAATTAGGAAAGGTGACTCTGCATTCAAGCCTGGAGTTCAGCGAGAGTTCTAGACTGAAGAGATCAATTTCGAAGTCATCTGCATATTGATGATGATGATATTTAATATGTCTGGATGAGATCACAGAGAGAGAGCGTAGAGAGAGCACAGAAGTGAAAAACTAAGGTCTCTGCTTTGCAGCACAGCAGCACTTGGAAGAGAAGAAAGATATGGAGCCTCAGGCAGAGAAGATGGAGGAGGGCAGTGAAGGAAGGAAGGAAGGAAGGAAGGAAGGAAGGAAGGAAGGAAGGAAGGAAGGAAGGAAGGAAGGAAGCGGGCACTGGGGTTGAACAAAGTGTTGTGAGATCACCCAGGAGAGAAATTCACCTTACCTGGAGTTGAATATAAACCTTGAAGGATGAGACAGTCACAACAGTTAGATGGGGCGGGAGGAAGAAAGGTTATCAGGAAATGAGGGTGGAGAGTTGGGGCAGAGAGAACAGTAGGAAGACACCATGGGGAAAATGGCTTGCTGTCCCAATAGGCTGGCAGATGGAATGTGGGGGTAGGGGTGTGAAAAGGGATGGACAAGAGAAGAGCTCAGACAGCATGGAGTTTGGAGCCAGATTCTGAGTGAATGTGAATTACTGTATGTAATGGGGAAGTGATGGTAAGTTGCATCCAAACCACGTCGACAGCCACCAGGGAACTCAGAAAACCGTAGTATTCCCCAGCCTGCTTAACAGGTCTCCATGAGCTTCCTGAGCTAAAGGGCCTTCTACACTATGGTGGATATCACCCAACTCGCCCACCTCCATCACTTAACTAGACCCACCACGAGAAATGCTTGTGTAATTCCATCAAATCTAAGCCCTTGAAAACATAAGAATAAATGAAATTGCCAGCTGCTTGGAGTGATTCAAGTTTCTCAGAAATTGAGCTAAATCTTCTTTAAAAATCTGGTGCATTTGCCTGATTTATCTCATGAAACAAACACTAACATATTGTTTTTAATTTCCCTCAGATATCTACATTAATTTTGTTGTACATTCATCTTACACTGTATTCTGAAGACCCAGGGACTGTCAGTCTCACAACGGCTTTGGCAAAAGCAATGATGGTCTGACCCATGAAAAGACCTTATTGGGTCCTTTGGGGGAAATAGCTTACATAACAATGTCCCCGGGGAACTTAAAGTCTGTCAGGAGAAAGAGCACCAGAAATACAGTGCGCTAAATGTTCTAGAAAGAAGAGCCTCAGAGCAGGGGGACTTCACGGACCAGGGTGGCTGGAAAAGGCAAGGAAACCCAAAGCACCAGCATGTGGAAAGGAGGCTCAGGTGAGGGAAGTAATGATAATATCATTTCCCGAGTGCTCATTCAGGTCAGGGATTGTGTTAAGTGCCTTACAGGAAAACAAAACAAAACATTTTTTTTAAAACCTGGGACTACTCCGTGAAGTAAAACTATTTACTTTCATTTTAGGGGAAGCAGAACAGGAAGGTTAAGTTCTTGCCCATAGAAATGTAGCTGTAAGAGCGTGAGGCAGGCTTCCACTGCAGGTCTGTCTGCTCCCAAAACCTGAATGATTTACCCGCCAGCTCCCGCAGAAGCAATGGCCGGAGGGAGTGGACATAGGAATGCAAGGAAGGAGCAAACAACTTGAAAGGACCTTTGGGGCTGAAGGGCCTTGTACATTGGCACCTTGGTAAACGCTGAGATGGAACCGTGGCCACTTTCTACCACAGCGGTATGGAGTGGAGGCTACAAATAAACCCCAGGCAGAACTTCAATGGACTGAAAGCATGCAGAACCCCCAAAGCAAGGCTGCCTACGGGTCACTGACCCGTACGGAGCCTTTTTGCAAAACTGAAACGCACACTTGCCCCTCCTCTAGACTATTTCCACCAGGCAGAAAATCTCCAGACAACCCTAATTCAGTGGAAATGAGACACTTTATTGCCAGAAACTGTGGTAACAAACATACAGCTCCTTGATGCCCATGACGGCACAATGCCTCTTCAATAGAGCACCCTCTTGCAGAGCACAGCCTTTGAAATCTGGTAAAATTTGCCAAAAGTAAGAGATTTTAAATATTATCAGTTAAACTAATCTTTTTGTCCAGCCCGATATGCTCTCCTTCACTCTTCCTTGCCCGTTGAGTAGCATTAGAGTACACATGGGCATTTTGGGATTGGACTGAGGTGAAGTTGAGTTGGAGATGCATTTAGCTTGGGCTTAATAACATGATATTGATGCAGACCCTGGCTGGTGGGGTCCGCCACATTGTGGATGAGACACAAGAAATTCACACGGACTACCAAGTCCTGTGGAGGAAAAGGGACAGCATGGCTTTTCTCTCAAGGGGAGAAAATGCTGCTGCCCTCCCTGTGACAGACCTTTATTTCTTTTCTGGGCACAGTACAAGATGGTCCTCGTTTACTATGCACAGGTTCGCTTTAGGTGGTTACCTTTTACAGAAAACAAAGGAGACAATGCCGCTAATCACATCACAGAAGAAGGATATTTGCAAATGCAAAGGAAAAAGTGGTTGAACCGGTTACACTCCATACTGGGGAGGTTTAGCACAGACTTTAGGAAGTTACAGTAAGCACTTGCTGCCTCAATTCAAGGTGAGGGAGTTTTAGCCAAAGCAAGTGTCAAAGCAGCCTAGGTACAATGCAGGCCTGATTCCCCACAGGAGAACCTATCCATGGACATGGGTCCTGTGCATCAGAACTTGCTTTCCACTGGGAGCTGGGCCCACATCATGCAGAATGGTCTCCTACATGATATATGTATGTGGTTCTCAGTTGCTCCCACGTACATTAGGTAGTAATGCTGGCTGTCCCAGTCTATGAATTGCTTCCAGGAACACTCCTATTCCCCACGGTGCCCACTCACCCACTGTCCTGAGTCAAAGAGGCAGGGCCAGACGTCATATTAAGATATGAGTGTGTCCCAGAATGCTGAGTACCAGGAGAATGTGGGTAAGAGGAGAAGCAAGGTTTTACACATATACAGCCAGAAGTCAGCATGTGCAAAATCTCTCAAATCTTACAGCTAATATATGAAATAGACTTAATGTATTTCCTCAATTTGATGACAATCCTAACAATGAACATGATGTTGAGTTTTAAATCTTAACAAACATTTTTTAAGCTATCAATTGTTCCCTAGTATGAATAATGCTACAGAATACATCTTGGATTATTGTTTAACATTGTTTTAGAAAATTTGACCAATAAAAATGATAAAACATAATAGAAATATAATTATCAGAAACAAAGAAATAACATGATTATTATTTCTTAATGTCAAAATAATAAAAATCAGACAACTTTAAAAAATCATTTGAAACACTACTAAAATTAAAGGAAATTAGTTGAAATGTTCATATTTTTAAAATAATTTTTTACATAACAAAAATAATACATTTGAACACATACAGTATAAGGGAAAAGAAGAATCTATTCACAAACAATTTAAGCAAAAATAACTGAAAATCTTTAGCAATAATTATGAGGAATCCATATGAAGAAAACAATAGAACTTTACTACAATTTATAATGAAAGATTTTTAAAATAGAGAAGGGTATGTTATTTCCCAAAGGAAAGTGGGCAGATTAGGTACTATGGAAAAGTTAGTCCTTCAAAATTAACATCTAAGCTAACTGTAATTTCAACAAAAACAACAAAGGGATTTTAGAATTCATCCGGAAAAGGGAATAAGTGAACCTAATATTTTTTAAAGTGATGGTGGAGCTTTAATGGCAGATATCAAACTTATTTGAAGTGACAAACTTGTACAAGGGAGAGTGAATAGATCAATGGGATAGTCCGTTTTTAAACAGACCCAGTGCATAGAGGGTGTTAATATATGACAAAGGACGTGTCGCTAGCTAATCCCACAATGAGCAAAGGAATTAAAGTTAAAACATATGTTTACTAATCAGATTTTTAAAGATTATCTATATGAAAATAAATGTTAATGAAACTATGAAGAAATAAACTTAATGGCAGGAAGGCAAAACAGTATACGCTTTGCAGAGGGCAATTTGTAAATGTGTTAAAACTTGAAGCATTGAGCAAAAAGGAGAAAGGACTCATGGACAACAGTGTGGTGATTGCTGGGTGGAGGGCACATAAGGGGACTAGGTGGTAATGGAAAAAATACAATAAAGATAAAATAAAAAAACCCTGAAGCATGTATGTCCTTCAACTCATTGATTACTATCTAAAAATTGATTCTAAGAAAATAATGGGATATATGTATAATATTTACATGAAAGACTGTTCATTGCTGACTATAAATAGTAACAAAGAAAATTAGAAATATTTAGTTTTTATAAATAGAGGATTGATTAAATAAGTTATAGGATATATGTCTGCTTTTAAAAAATGAGTCAAATCTATATGCGTCAATTTGGAAGGAAATATTATCAATATCTGGTTAAATAAAAATAAAATCACAGATTATAAGAAAGTATATATGGTACAGTGTCATTTTCACTTTTTAAAAATAGTTTACATATAGAAGAAAATCTGGAAGGATACGCACCAAACTGTTAACAGCGTGTTTTGTTGGAAATGTGGAAGTAATTATAGATGACCATTCCTTCCTAATTTTTTTGCTTATTAATTATTTGAACTTAACATTAAGCAAATATTACTTTTATAATCAGAAAAAATAAAGACTATACAGCAAAAATAAATCAAGTTCATAAATGAAAAAAGCTTTGTGGAAGAAATTGTCAAGTTCGTTTATCATTAACTGAAATAAATTCTATTTGGATTAGAATTAGGTATAAAAACAGTCTCTAACAAAACAGAAAAAAAACTAAATATTGAATAATCCCTAGAGGAGAAAGAATATCCTAAACGTAAGAACAATGTAAGAAATTGTGAAAGAAAAATATCTGTATTTAATTAAATAAAAATTTTGAAACTATATTTTGTACATCAAAACTCATCATTGGTAAAATGGGAGCCATATTCACAACAATGGCAGGTAATGATTACTCACACTGAGCCCTAAAGAGCACGCTGAAAATTTACAGTATGAACTTAATTTTTAAATGGACAAAATATATAAACAAATTAGTAAAAAGGTAATATGAAAGGATAATATATATACATTTTTAAATCCACCTCATCAGCCCTGGCTGGTGTAGCTCAGTGGATTGAACATGGGCTGTGAACCAAAGGGTCGTGGTTCGATTCCCAGGGCACATGCCTGGGTTGCGGGCCAACTCCCCAGTGGGGGCTGTGTGAGGGGCAACCACACATTGATGTTTCTCTCCCTCTCTTTCTCCTTCCCTTCCCCTCTCTCTAAAAATAAAGAAATAAAAAAAATAAAAAATAAATAAATCCACCTCATTAGTAATTTACAAAAGGAAGGCATAAAACAAGGAGACACCTTTTCTGTTTTTGTTTTTTTTTTTACCAGTATATCAGCACAAATTTAAATATAATAATACTCAGCACTAGAGAATGTGAGCCTAGAATTTTCCACACATTGCTGGTGGGAGGGTCAAATGCTCATACTTTGGGGGAGCAACATGGAGATATTCAACACTTATCAGATGTTTCTTTCTCTTAGTCCACAAATCTTGCCTAAGGAGACAGATAGAAGACAGCAAAATGTCATGCACGAGAGTCTCCATTGTAGTAGGTTATATAATAGCAAAGAAACAAATATTAAACGTTCAGTAGAGGACCGGTTAACTATGTTCCGGCACAAACACACTATGAAGAATCAGGCAATGGGACAAAAATAGGTAAAACCATTTTCTTTTTTTTAACCACCCCAGTCCCCTGACAGCTGTCAGCCTGCTCTTTGTCTCCAAGTCTGTGTCTAATTTGCTTTTCAGTTCATTAGAGTCCACATATGAGTGAAATCACATGGTACTTGTTAAAATCATTTTATAAAAGCTTTTTTTTTTTTAAAGAGGTGTTTCCTGTCTGCAAGGAGATTACAATTTTGCCATAGAGATAAATTGTACTCATAGAAAGAAAAATAACAGTTAAGACCACCAGTGTTATCAAGATTCTTGAGGGGGAGCCTGGTGGCAACTTGCAAAGGCACACACTCTCACGCACATTCACTTGCACACATATTCACACCCTCACACACATGCACACCCCCCCCCCCCCACACACACATTATTCAGCTGCAGGGGGTTCACTTCCTGCTCTCACTAGCCTATGATTGCGCCTTCACCCTTTGAGGGAAGATGGGCTGGGGAGAAAGAGCAAACACACAGCCTTTCCACTCAGTCCCTACCCAACACAGGGGTTCTAGAAGCTCTAGAACAGCCTTGCCTTGCTGGAAAGCTCAGCCCGACAACAAAAGCTGGCAGACAGGGACAAAGCCTCACGATCGAGACAAGTGAGCAGAGGCCATGCAGGCGCTCAGAAGCACACCTGATAGAATCTGTCTGAGACAAGCTTAAAATTGAGAGCAAACTCTGGGGAGCCAAGGAGTGAATGGGATTACTCTCTGGATTTCCCTCTCTGTTAGTTTGTTTATTGGCATATATATTAATTTTGTATCCTGCTACTTTGCTGAATTCATTTATCAGTTCTTATAGTTTCTTGGTGGAATCTTTGGGGTTCTCTATGTATACTATCATGTCATCTGAGAATAAAGACAGTTTTACTACTTTCTTTCTAATTTGGATGCCTTTTATTTCTTCTTCTTGTCTTTTGCTATGGCTAGGACTGCCAGTACTATGTTGAATAAGAGAGATGAAAGTGGACACCCTGTCTTGTTCTCTATCTTAAGATGAATGGTTGTAGATGTTGCCTATTGAGTGTGATGCTGGGAGTTGGTTTGTCACATGTGACCTTTATTATATTTAGGTATGTTTCCTCTGATCCCATTTGCTGAGAGTTTTTTATCATAAATGGGTGCTAGATTTTATCAAATGCTTTTTCTGCATCTATTGATATGATCATGTGGTTTTTATCCTTCCTTTTGTTTATGTGGTGAGTTATATGAATGTTGTACTAACCTTGCCTTCCCAGAATAAATCCCACTTGATCATAGTTTATGATCTTTTTGATTCATTGCTGTATTCAGTTTGCTAATATTTTGTTGAGGATGTTAGCATCTATGTTCATCAGGGATATTGGCCTATAATTTTCTTTCTTTGTAGTGTCCTTAATCTGGTTTTGGAATTAGGATAATGTTGGCCTTGTAAACTGAGTTTGGGAGCCTTCCCTCCTCTTGAATTTTATGAAATAGTTTGAGAAGGAGAGATGTCAGCTCTTCTCAGAATTTTTGGTAAAATTCCCCTATGAAGCCATCCATTCCAAGGCTTTTTTTTTTTTGTTTTTTGACTACTGCTTCTATTGCACTAGGTGTAATCTGTTTATTCAGATTCTCTGATTCTTCGTGATTTAATTTTGGAAGATTGTATGTTTCTAGGAATTTATCTATTAATCCAGGTTGTCCAGTTTATTGACATGTAGTTATTCATAATATTTTCTTATGATCCTTTGTATTTCTTTGGTGTCAGTTGTTATTTTTCTTCTTTCATTTCTGATTTTATTTATTTGGGTCCTCTCTCTTTTTCTTGATGAGTCTGATTAAAGGTTTGTCAATCTTGTTTATCTTTTCAAAGAACTAGCTCTTGGATTCATTGATCTTTTGTGTTGTTGTTTTAGACTCTATTTTGTGTATTTCTGCTCTGATCTTTATCATTTCCTTCCTTCTGCTTTTTTTGAGCTTTGTTTGTTGTTCTTTGTCAAGTCCCTTTAAGTGTGAAGTTATATTGTTTATTTGAGCTTTTCTTGTTTTGTTTTGTTTTGTTTTGTTTTTTGAGATAGGCCTGTAATGCTATGAATTGCCCTCTTAGGATTGCTTTCCCAGTGTCCCGCAGATTTTGGATTGTTGTGTCCTCATTTTCATTTGTTTCAAGGTACCTTTTGATTTCTGCCTTAATCTCATTGTTGACACATTCACTGTTTAATAATATATTAGTTAGCTTCCATGTCTTTGCATGGTTTTTAGTGTTCTTGTGATTGATTTCTAGTTTCATTGCCTGTGATCAGAGAAGATGCTTGATATGATTTCAGTCTTCTTAAATTTATTGAGACTTGTTTTGTGTCTTAACATATGGCATATCCTAGAAAATGTTCCCCTCATGTCCTTGAAAAGTATGTATATTCTGCTGCTTTGGGGTGAAATGCTCTGAAGATATCAATTAAATCCATTTCATTTAGTGTATCATTTAAGGCCACTGTCTCCCTGTTGATTTTCTGCCTGGAAGATCTGTTCATTGAAGTCAATGGGGTGTTAAAATCCCCAACTATGACTGTGTTTCTGTTGATCTTTCCCTTTATGTCCATGAAGATTTGTTTTACATGTTAGGTGCTCCTATGCTGGGTGAGTAAATGTTTACTAGGGTTATATCCTCTTGTTGGACTATTCCCTTTATCATTATGTAATGTCCTTGTTCATCTGTTAGTATAACCTTGGTTTTAATGTTTATTTTTGTTGGGTATAAGTACTGTTACCCTAGCTTCTTTTCCATTTGCATGAAATAGCTTTCTCCATCCCTTTACTTTTAGTCTGTGTATCTTTTGATCTGAGATAGGTCTCTTGGAGGCAGCACATATATAGGTCTTCTTTTCTTATACATTCAGCTACCTCTGTCTTTTGGTTGGGGCACTTAAGGTGATTATTGATAGGTGTGTATGTAGGGTCATTTTATTGTTAGACTATTTTCCTCTGGTGGTCTCCTCCTCCTCCTCCTTTTTCTTCTTCTTCTTCTTCTTCTTCTTCTTCTTCTTCTTCTTCTTCTTCTTCTTCTTCTTCTTCTTCTTCTCCTCCTCCTCCTCCTCCTCCTCCTCCTCCTCCTCAAAGCAAGCCCTTTAACATTTGTTGCAGTACTGGTTTGGTGTTAAACTTCTTTAGCATTTTCTTGTCTGGGAAGCTCCTTATTTCTCCTTTGATTTTAGGTGATAGCCCTGCTGGGTAAAGTAGCCTTGATTGTAGGTCCTTGATTTTCATCACCTGGAATATTTCACACCACTCCCTTGTGGCCTGAAATGTTTCTGTTGAGAAATCAGATGACAGTCTAATTGGTGCTCCCATGCATGTAACTACCTGCTTTTCTCTTGTGGCTTTTAAGATTCTCTCCTTGTCATCAAGCCTTGTCATTTTAATTATGATGTGTCTCAGTGTAGGCCTCTTTTGGTCCAACTTGTTCGGGACTCTCTGAGCTTCCCGGACTTTTGTGTCTTTTTCCTTCACCAGATTAGGAAAGTTTGCAGTCATTATTACTTCAAATAGGTTCTCAATCCCTTGCTTGTTCACTTCTCCTTTTGATAGTCCCATGATGTGTATCTTGTTCTGCTTCATGTTGTCCAAAATGTTTCTTAAGGTCTCCCCATTTTTTTCTTTTTTTCTTTTAGCATGGGTTTTTTTTCTACCTTATCTTCCAAATCACTGATATGATTCTCTGCTTCATCTAGCCTACTTTTTATTCCTTCCAGTGTATTATTTATTTCAGATATTGCATTCTTTATTTCTGACTGGCCCTTTCTTATGGTTTCTATGTCTTTTTTTTTATGCTGTTGAGTATCCTTATAATCATTATTCTAAACTCTCTATCTGATAAATTGCTTGCTTCTATTTCATGTATTTCTTCTTCTGGATAGTTCTCTTTTTCTTTCATCTGGAGTCTGTTCCTTTGTCTTCTCATTTTGATTGCTTCTTTGTAATTTCCGCCTTAGTTGCCAAACTAATCAGCCATTCAACTGATCAGTTGTTAAACTAATCAAGCTGTAATCAGCTCAGCTTAAGCTCCTTAAGGTAAAGGTGGGGCTCTTGCTTCCCCTCAGGCTGATATCACTTGCAGAAGGGTGCTCTGCTTAAGAAAGACAGCTTTTGCAGTGTGGGGAATGACTCAGCACGGGGATCCTGGTGGCTGTTCCTTCAGTTCTTGCCCCAGATTCTTCTCAAGCATCTCTAGTCCATCTGCCCTCCCTGTGCTGGACCCCAGGGTAAATGGCTGCAAATGAAATTTTGTGCTTTGGCCTTTAAGAGGCTCTCTGAATCTCCAGACATCTCTCCCTGACAGGCAGAAACCCCACTGCTTTTCACAACTGGATCTTACCTGGGTTCATTTCCAGCTCTGGTATTTGTAGACTGGGGACCTCAGCATGAATTTGGGCCCTACACTTCTCAGGGGAATCTCCAGCCATGGAAATATCCCTCTAGATCTTCAGCTGCTGCCCATGGAAACCCAGCTAGTCCTTTCATGTCTCTGCACTCCCTACCAGTCTCATAGAAGTGAACTGATTTCTTCTGTCTGTCTGTGATTATAAGGCTTCTCTCCAGCTAGTATCCAGTTGGTTATTGAGGATGCTTTCTTTACAACTTAGTTGTAATTCCAGGTTTGTCAGGGGGGAGAAATTAGTGTAGCTTCCACTACTTACTTCTCTGTCATCTTGGACTCCATAGGTGGTTTTATTTCTAAAAAATTAGTTGCATATTTTATTTTAACATATTTAATGACAATTAGGAATCCATTTATTCTAGCTATATAATCAAGTAGTTGAGGTTCTATGCTATAGTATCATCTTCCCTCTCCTAAGAAAGGTAAGTTTGGCACAGTTTCTTCATTTCTCCCCAAATTTTAAGGTTCCACTACTCCATTCACATCTGCTCATGATGTTCCAGTCCTTAAGACTTGGTTCACAGACTGAAAAGAATCCTTTCATTAAAAAGCATGTCAACCAACAAATGGCAAAGAGAAATTACCTTAGAGGTTTTCAGAAGATGCTGGGAAGCACCTGGTGGAGACACCAGGTGGAGGCTCACGCAAGGCAGGGAGATAATGTTGGGATGAACCCCTTGTTACTTGGGTTGAGAGAGGCAATTCATGTTTTGAGAAGTCATCTAAAATGGTAGGGGTTTTGTTTTAATCTGGGTTTTTTTTTTTTTTTGTCAGGATGGAACAGACCACACACTTCCTCTTCCTTTCCCCTAAACCAGTTCATTAAGCTGGTCCTTTAACCCTGCTGCCATTTACCTGCTATCTGGTCAATCCACAAATATCTTTTGAGTACCTACAGCATGACCTTGGGGTGTGCACCCTCTGGCACTATGGAAAAATATAGCTATCTATTTCAGGGTGAAAAATGTTACCTTAATTACTGGCGTCAGCTCCTCTACAGTGTAAATAATTTCCCTAGTCTCACGATGCACCTGAAAATGGGTGTAACTGTGGCAGATTTACACCTACTTTTCCAGTCTTTATGTGCAAAAAGACTGCAAAGGACACCATCTCTACAGAGTCCATCGAAACAAGGAGATGGATAAACTATTCTGTATATGAAATCAAAAGGAGAGGAAAAGACAGAAGGGAAGAGGGTATTAATACCCAGCAAGTGGTTGAGAGACAGGTGGCCAGTGGGACATTCCCAGACACAATGGTAGACGAAGATGGCCACCACCAGCTAGTTCTAAGACATAAGACATTGTCAGAATGGGCTTACCTTTAAATCTGCTCTGCAAGAGTTCCTGTATGAATGATGCAGTGGGAAAAGGAGGAAAATGGAAAACTAACAAAAAGAAGTATTAAGGCACATATTGTATCTTTAAGTCGTTGAGCTGGAAGTAGGACCTGTTTCAACAGTAGCGCAGCATTCCAAGTGGGCACTAGAAGGAAGCAGTCAAGTGCAGTATTTGGCATTTTGATAATAGTGCAAAACTAGGAACTGCCTACATTTTCTTCATTAGGGGGCTGGTTAAAAGAAGCATGATTTATCCATACAATCAAGTGTGCTATGCATCATGTCAAAATAATTTTGGTAGATTTGCATGTACTGATATGGAAAGATCTCTAAGGTCTACAGCTAAGTTTAAAAAGCAAGGTGAAGAGCAATATCTACAAGTTTTATGGAAAAAAAACCTCCACAAAATATAATTGCATATATGAATATGTAAATACATTTCTCTTGGGTAGGAAAAGGGCTGGATAGGGACCTGGAGAAAAAAAAACCTACTTTGTTCAAAAAATTTTAACCATGAGAATTATTCATATAGCACTTGTATAATTAAGATAAATAAAAAGTTTTAAAGTTTATACAAATATACTTTAAAAGAGCAGTGCAAGGTCAGAGCTTCTGAAGGATTTAGAATCCACAAACAGAAAGACAATGCTGATATTATAAATCCAGATAAAATCTAGATAAAAATCTATGCAAAGGTAACTCAGCAGTACGCCTTTCCTCATATCAGAAAAACCCAGGCAGTGGGAAAGTTTGTCATATGTGCACACAGCATGTGACCTTTAACCTCCTGGGAAAACTGAAATGTAGGGGTTTGCCACAGATACAACACCTGATGGTAACTCTGCCACAGTTACAGCCACTTCCAGGTGAGTTGTGAGGCAGGAGTCACCTGTTTTCACTCTTATTTTGGGGACAACAAAGAGGTTTGGAACGGCCACCGTTAGGGTTTACAACTGACTTGACCAATGTGAAATCCTCCACGAGGAAGAAGTCATTGAAGATGAGCCGGACAACTGACACCCCTACCGGGCGTGAGGGCAACACAGGCATGGCCGTCGTCCACGGGGCCTGCTGGCTGATATTCTCCATAGCCAGACGGTCAACTCTGCTGACGATTTCCCAAGCTTCCTTGTCCTGTATGAGTCTCCTGGTCCTGTCCTCTTGCCTATCAATTCCCTCTTCCTTGCATCTGATCTGTGTAGTCTTTCTCTTTCCCCTGGCTCCTTCCTCTGTATCTATAAAATGCCCGATCTTAAAGAAAACCTCCTTCTCAGACTGCTGCCCTGTCTTAGCTGTTCAGGCTGCTAGAACAAAACACCACAGATCAGGTGGCGTATCATCCACAGAGATTTATTTCGCACAGTTTTGGAGACTTGGAAGTCCAAGACCACAGTGGACTCCTTCCTTGATCCTCCTAAATAACTGGGGCTCCTCAGGAGGAGGAGGAACAGAAACAGGTTTAATTTAGAACAACAGGCAGAAATGTGTAACGACGCATAAAAGTTTAAAAAAACTGCACCAAAAGGCTCCGAATCTGCCCAACATGGAGCTGCTTCAGACTTCAACTCTACTAGACATTACTACATCTCCACCAGCCCTGAAGCTATTCTTCGGTAAACTACAAAGACAAAGCATTTTTAATAATTATACATTTTAAGTACTTATTATTCTGGAGTAATATTTTGCCATTATTATCCGTTTCCATATTAGGATGTGCTTATCACTTGCAAACCTACAGGAAAACAGGCCTTCTTCACCTGGGTATGCTTACCCTTTCTTTCTCCCTAAAATTGATGACCCAAGCAAGTTATTTAGTCTCCCTAAACCCCAGGGCTCTCCTCTGTAAGGTGGGAGCAATGCCTCACCTCACACTGATGTGAGTATTTGCCAACTTAGTACAAGGCATAGGTGTTCAGAAAATATGTTTTTTCTCCTTTATCTCCTGACCAAGCATAACTATTTATATTACCAGTAAACCATGGTCCCTAAGTGTTTTCTTTTTTTATCTTCACGTAGTATTTACTCATTCAGTGGCTACTGATAACTGGTGCGTGCCAGGTGCTGTTCTGGGTTCTGGGGACACCGGAGTTACATGGGCGAGGCCCATGACTTCCCCGTGTGCCTTGGTCTCAGCACAGAGCTGAGGTTGCTACTGGGTTCTCTCCCAGCTGCGTTTGATTCCGCCTTTCCCCCGGGGTGCACTCCCGGCTGGCAGAACCTCGACCCTTTTCTCCACTTCCTTTTACTTGGATTTCTGGTGCTTTCCTTCAACACTCAGAGCAGCGGCAGTGTATCATTTGGAAGAAAATAACTTGGAAAAAGAGACCAAATGCTTCAAGATGTATAAAAGGTTGCAAAACGACCTGCATGGTGATTGAAAATTATCAGCACTCAAAAAGCAACAAGGCTAAGACACACCCAATTTTACCTACACAGGGCGCTCCTCTGCTCAGACGGCGGGAGAGACCTGTAGGTGTTGGAGCAAATTCTGTATTGGCGCCCTTGCTCTCTTCCATTGCCCCAAGCCAAATTATGGTCTTTCAAACGACTCTCCGATAAATTCGTTTTCACCAAATCTCCTGAACCTAGAGCCTGAGGTTGTACTCTTCTGTGTGTCCCTGGTATGGAACTCAGCGCCTGGCATGAAGCAGCTACTCAGCAAGTTCCAGCAACTCTCAATTCTTCTTCACCTCCCCTGAGCTCTGCATAGGCTGCGTCATGGTCTTATTCATTTTTTGCATTCTTACACTGAGCACAGGGACTGGTACACAGTAGGTGCTCAGTAAATGTTTGTTCAATGAGCAAAGGGATGGAAGGATGTGTGTGGAGACACGTTCGGAGGCTCCTTCTCAGCTCACGAGCTCTGGCAGAGCAGAGGAGGAAAGGCCAGGAGGGTGGGATGGTGACTGCAGCGCCAGAGACCGGAGGACCCAGTGCCCCTGCCATTGTGGTGACGCAGGGTCACATCCATGCAAGGCCGCTCCCCTCCCCGCACAGAACAGGAGGCCTTCTCCCATCAGCCGGATTTGGAAAACTGCTTGCACCTGGCCTGGAAGAGCACAATTAAAAGATGCCATAAAAATTGACAGAGCCCAGAGCGGAGGGCTGCAAATACATTACAATTCCAATCGAACTATAAATAAAGCCCCTAAATTAAATAAATCTCGCACAATTATGGATTAAAACATGTTTAGTGTTAATGGCCTTGCACATGGACCCTGACTCCCGAAATCATTGCTGAGGCTGCATAGTTGGGGGGTTGCATCATAATTAACACCAGGCCGTCAGGGAGGGGCTGGCATGAGGTTCAGCTGTGGGCCTTCAGGAGGTGAGAAGGGACTAGGGGCCTCCGCACTCCCAGGTGCTTGCCCAGCCCCTTCTTGGGGCCACTGATTCTGTCCTTGGAGGAACGTGACCTGGAATGGCTGTGACTGTCTGGGGCCTGACCTTGGACACAAGGGCTTCTTCTGGGTGCAGCGCTTTGGCTGCCCCGCTTTTGTGGTCTCACGAATGTCCGTGGGCACCAAAGAAATGACCCAACACAAACAAAGGGTTTGCTGAAGAAACATCTAATGACCAAACCAAACTAACAAGCAAAACGGAGACAGACTCATAGATGGAGAGCAGATGGCAGCTAGTGGGGTGAGTGTAAGGAGATGGAGGGACTGAGCAAAAAGGAAAAAGGACTCAGGGTCATGGACAACAGTGTGGGGATTGTTGAGGACAGGAGGGGCACAAAGGGACTAAAAGGTAATGGGAAAAATACAATAAAGATTAAATAAAAATAAAAAAGAAATATCTGGATAGTCTAGTTATTTGCTTACTCCAACGCTGTTGATTTGAGGTCCATAAAGTGTAATACAAATAACCTGCAGTAATATTGTGCATCAGGATGTCTAAAGTTTCCTTTAATTACCCTCACACATAAATTACTGGAACTGAGGCAATGTCATGAAGGACAATAAAAGGCACAAGAGTTCTAGGTACACCAAACCAAGCATGAGCCCTAAAACTTAGGAACTCTTACAAGAGAGAAGCATGGAGCCTGGAGTTTTCATTCAAGACAGATTCTTACCTCTAGCAGAGACCCCCCCAGATGGCAGGAGGACACCGGCCCCGCGTCCCCGCTCCCGGAGCAGGCGGTGCAGTGACTGAGAACGTGGGCGCTGAAGTCGGGCTGCGCGGGGCCCACTGCCAGCTTTGTCACCCGCTAAGTGCACACTCACCTCGTCGTTTCAGGTTCTGTCTCCAAACTAGGAGTAAAACTAGAACTTACTTGTGGGTTCTGAGGGTCCGGCACCCATGAATGGTCACCGCTCCTGTGCTTGTCACAGAGTAAGCAAGCCCCCTCCCTGCTCACATGTGCCAACTGTGGAGAGCACATGCCTGGTCCCCCTTATGGTATGTGGCGGGCCGGGGGCTGCAGGCTTGGTTGGCAAGTTTGCAGGTGTGAGCAGAGCGTGGCTTAGGGCAGACACTCCCCCTGTTTACTGGCCTGTCAGCTTGAGCAGCTTGCCTGTGCCTGGGGAGAGGAGAGAGGGGCGGTAGTTGTTCACTGAGTTCCTGTGAGGACTGATGGGGATGAAGACATAGAAAGGCTTTAGTGTGAGCACCTGGCGCAAAGTACCTGGGCTGAATAACTGGTGAGTCACTCCCCCCTGCCCCTCACGGCCATCTTTCAGTTGCCTTAACAGAACCCAGACAGTGTCTTCAACACCAGCTTGCCCAAAGTGGGAGGGCTGCTCTGGATGGGCTGGCAGAGGGCCCACGCTCCCCACTAACAGGCTCTGCCCAGTGTGTGTCCCTCTGGTGCCCCCAGGGGAAGGAGCCCTTGGCCAGAAATGACTGAGACATGACCTGAATCCTCTCTCAGTCCTAATTCAGCTTCTCTGACCCTGTTGTTGTCAGACAGACATTTAAAAAATACAGATCTTACCACATCACTTTCCTGCTTATAAAAGTTTCAGTGGCTCTCATTTAGGACAAAGTGTGAAACTCCTCGGCAGCATTTACGAAAAGGGGTAACTGGTCTTTTTCCATCTCTACCCTTTGCACTCTGCCTTTCCGATGATGAGCGCTCAGGCAGTCTCAGGCTCCCTTTTGCTGGCCTGGAGGCTCTGTGAGCACCCTGTCCTGTGGGCAGAACTGTTTTCCCGCTCCCTTGGCAGGCCTCACCTGGCCACCTGCCTGTCTCGGCTCAGGTGCCACGGCCCCACGTGAAGCCTTCCCTGATCGCTCGCTTGAGTGTGGTGCCCCTGCTGGGCTCCTCTTTAGCGGCCTGCTCAGACCCCAACCAAGTCCCTGTGTATTCTCATGTAATTACCTGGGCACATGTCTGTGCACCCACTAGACCACAAGCTCCAAGGGGGCAGGCTCTCCTTTCTCTATTCACCACCTTTCCTTGCTGTAACACAGTGCCAGGCTCTGGGTAGGCACACAGGAAATAGGAATAAAAAGTGAATGGGTGGATGAATTCTCTTTCTTGTGTTCCCTGCTTGTCAGTGCTTGTTGCTTCCTACCATCCCACAGATGCGATGATGCAGGAAGTTCAAGGACTACAGAGTATGCATCTCCCCTCCTGAGCCAGACTTGAAAGTCCCAGGATGAGACGAGGCTCCCTGGAATGGGCAGGCACCGGTGAATACTGGCCTGGAAGAGTCTTTGTCTCATCCATCATGTTACATAGATATAGATATAAGAATGAATATGGATATGGGTATGGGTATGGATATGGGTATGGGTATGGATATGGGTGTGGATATGGGTATGGGTATGGATATGGGTGTGGATATGGGTATGGGTGTGGATATGGGTATGGATATGGTTATAGACTTACTGAAAGGAATCGGCTTATGTGATTGTATGGCTGGTTAGACAATCCTGAAATGCACAGATCAGGCTCTTAGAAGGGCAGCTGGAGCCCTCAGGCATGAACTGAAGCTGCAGTCCACAGGTGCGATTTCTTCTTCTTCAGAGACACTTCAGTTCTGTTCTTCAGGCTTTTTGACTGACTTAATCAGGCCCACCAACAAGATCTAGGATAATCCTCTTTACCTAAAGCAAACTGATTGTAGACTTTAATCACACCTACAAAATACCTTCATAGAGGCACCTAGATTGACTAACTGGGGACGTTGCCCTAGCCAAGTGATACAAAGCATTGACCACACCTGGGGTCATAGAGCTGGCCCTGCAGTGAAAATCCAGGTCTCCCACCTCCTGCCTCAGGTTGGCCGCTGGTCCCTGTGCATTCTCCCCCTTCTTGTGCTTTCCAGCTCTCTGCGCAGAGAAGACCAGCCTACTTCAAAAAGCTCATCAGAATGTAACCACAGGGAATTTCCATACAGCATAATCTCCAGAAGGACAGCTTTTCTCTTGTATTGAACAACAAACAATCTGGAAAAGTGTGGTTACATAAGATGATGAACCATATTCAACCTCCAAAAATCAGAATGAAGGAAGAAGCCCTCCCCATGGGCCAGGACCAGAAGGCAGATGGAGGCAGGGCTCCCCTTCAGCTAGGATGCACCGTAGGGCCACCTGGTTGTTTGTGGCTGGCTTCCCTCGTGATCAGTCAGTGTGGGGCCATATTGGTTGTTAAATATTTTGTCTATCAACACTGGGCAGAGGTTAGACTCCCCTGGGCCAGTGTGGTTTAAGGAGAGTAGCCATTTAAAATATACCTGACAGCTTAGTCAAAAAGGCCGTTGATATATGAGAGTCTCTAAGACCCAATTCCTCCGGTTAGTTCCAACACGGCGGTGGGGAAATGGTCACACCATAGGGTGGCAAGGTTGTGGTCATTAGGTGAATGCTACAGAGATCCTTCCGGAAGGATGCCCAGTGCGGGGAGTCTCCTCACAAGTGATCAGAGTTACGGGGAGACTTGGAAATGCATGCAGCCCATTAAGCAGAAGTGAGAACTGGACTCAGAAGCATAGAAAACTCTGTATGTCAGAGCTGGAGGGGAACACACAGATGGCTGCACCCGAGCTCTTCTGGACAGAATTGAAGTGGCCCCCAGGGGTTTCCCGAAAGGTACTGTGTTCCACAAACTACTGATCTCTCTCGCTCTGTCTCTCTTTTGCTCTCACGCTCACTCTCACTCTCTTTTTTTTTTTTCCTTGCTCTCACCCTCTTGCTCACTCTCATCAAGTGTCTGAAAATATTGGGCAAGAAAAAAAAATGAAGTCAGATTCTTTTTTGAGGCACTTCTTCTTTCACGTTGTCCTCAGTCCAACGTGCCTATCCATCACAGCTGAAGTCTTCTAGTGAGAGGAGATGATTTCTGGAGATTGGCCTCATGATACTTTCCTAGGGAAAACAATATGGGTTTGGGAGCCAGACAAAATAGGACATTCACTTCATGATGTTTAGTCATGCCATTTCTTGCAGGGGGCATGCAAGGGGACTCTCCATGGAGCACACGTTGCTTGGTGGCACTTTATGCTCCAGCAGCAGGTTGTGCGAGTGCCCGAGGTTGCTTCTGCCCATTGGAAACGGCTTTTCTGGCCATCTTTTAGGATCAATAGCCTTACAACACACATTCCATTTCACTCAGCATTTCTAATTCTATGGGTTTATCCTAAGGCAATAATAAGAGGCATGCCCATCTCTTATTATTTATATTAGAAATAAACAATCTAAGCAGTAAGCAATAAAGAATTAGTAAATGACTTCAGGGATTTTTAAATAGAACTTGAAAAGCAAAGTTCATCAAGAAGAAAAGATGCGTAAAATTAGTCAGGGCATTTTTGAAAAAGAGAAATAATACCAAAACATTCTAAAGGTATAATGGTTTCAGCGGTGAGGCAGTTTCTTGGTCCTTTCTGTCTCTCTGTCACACGTGTACTTTCTTCATTCGGCTGCACAGTCAACAAATACTGAGTGTTTGCTGAGGAGCACTGTGTTAGGCAAGTCCAAACTGCGGGGAAGCAGCATTGACTTGTTTATCGTTTCTGCCTGCATCTCCACTCCCACAGCCCAACAGGGGGATAAGCTTCCTGCAGGCAGAGGTCGAGCCTGTGTTGTTCACAGTTAAAGGGACCCTGGTTTGATGCAGCGTGGCCGTGCGCCAAGTCCCTCCTCAGGAATCATGGTGGTCTAAGTCCTGGTTGGCAACTTTTGTTGTTGTTGTTAAAGGGCCAGATAGAAAACATTTTCGGCTTTGTTGCTGTACAGTTTTTGTTATCGCTACTAATTTCTGCCATTACAATGCAGGACCAGCCATAGATGAAACATGAATGAAGGCGCACGGGCAGCAGTGTTAAACAAAACTATTTACGTAAGAGGCAGTAGGCCAGGCTCCGCCCATGGGCCGTAGTTTGCTGACTCTTGACTCTAAGGGAAACATTTTGATTTCACAATCTCTTTACACTCTTAAGAATTAGTGAGGGCATCAAAGAGCTTCTGTTCATGTAGGTTACATCTATTAATGTTTTATATAGAAAAATTAAAACAGAATTTAAAATATGTTTTATTTATTTAAAAATGACAATAGTGAATACATTATATGGAAAGACAACCATTTTTCAAAACAAAAAAGTGAGATATTAGTTTACATTTTTGTAAACTTCTTAAAAGTCTGGCTTAGTAGAAGGCAGTGGTTTCTCACATCTGCTTCTGTGTTCAGCCGACTGTTTTAATTGATAATTGGACCTCACATGGAGAAGTAGGTGGGAAGGGGGAGCTTATAGGCCCTCCGAAAAAGTCTCTCAGGAAGCTGAGAACCACTGGCTCATGTTGATTATAGGGATTTTCTTCCCTTTGCTAGATACTCAGTTTCCCAGCCTCCTTTGCAGCTGTGGTGTCCGGGTGACCAGGTTGCAACTTGCCTAGTGAATGTGGGCAATTTGGTTAACTTCACTGGGCTTTGTTTGCACAATGGGAATAAAAATAATGCCTAATTCATCTGCGTGTGGTAATGGTGTATAAATTATACATGTAAAGCACCTATTTCAATGTCTGGCACAAAGCAAACAAGTGAGTGATACATGTGCGGTATCTTGGTGCTGCTGCTGCTGCTGCAGATCTGATGTGACAACAGTCAATCAGATCTGAGGAATGTCTGCTTGGGTTAGCACTAGGGAGTGCTTACTGGTACCCTGAAGTGTGGACACAGCCCTTAATCAGTTCCCCATGGCAGCACTTTATACCAGGCTGTGAACCAAAGCAGGTAACAGAGGAATCACAGCAAACAGCAGGACCCAGGATAAAACCGGGTGCCCGACCTCACTGACCCAGACACCTGCTGGTGAGCGCAGCCCTACAGATGAATCTATGGTGCCTCTCTGCACGTGGGCTCTGGACAGTGGCCATGTTGCTGGCGCCCATTCCCTCTGCCAAAACCTCCGTGAGGAGTGCATTTTAAAGCTGTCCCCCAGGATGCCAGTCCCCAGGTTATTTAATCAGACACTAACCTTGGGACTGCTGTGAAGGAGCTTTACAGATGCAATTTAGTTTACTAATCAGTTGAGTTAAAGTACGGAGAGCAGCCTGGATTGTCCAGATAGACTCAATGTAGTGACTCGAGCCCCTGAAATTCTTACAGCTGGAGTCAGAGAGAGGTGGTGGGAGAGGCAAGCAGAGGAGAGATCAGGAAGAAGAGAGATCTGATGCGGGAGGAGAGCAGCCATTGCTGACTTTGAAGATGAAGGGAGTGGGGCAGGAGCTAAGAAGGGCAGGCGCTCTCTAAAGTTGACAGTGACCCCTGGATGAAATAGCAAGGAGATGCAACTTCATCCCCACAGCCTCAGTGCCAGGGCCCTGGATGATCCCGAAAGTAGCTTTTCACCCAGAGCTTCCCATGAACAACACAGCCAAGCTGACTTCTCAATTTTAGCCCAGTGAAACCCTACCGGACTTTTGACCTGCCAGTCTCCACATAATAAATTTATGTTTATTTCTTCAAAAAGAATAAAATACCTAGGAATAAACCTAACCAAAGGTGTAAAAGACATTACTCAGAAAATTATAAGACACTGAAGAAAGAAATTGAAGAAGATAAAAATATAGGAAGAATTAACATCATTAAAATGTCCATACTACCCAAAGCAAGCTATAGATTCAATGCAATTCCTATCAAGATTCCAATGACAAATTTCACAGGCCTAGAACAAATATTTCAAAAATGTATATGGAGCCACAAATGGCCCCACATAGCAACAGTGATCCTGAGAAAGAAGAACAAAGTTGGAGGAATCATGCTACCTAATATCAAACTATACTGTAAGTCCATAGGAATCATAACAGCATGGTACTGGCATAAAAACAGACACATAGATCAATGGAGCAGAATAGACACCCAGAAATAAGCCCACACCTCTATAGTCAATTAATATTCGACAGAGGAAGCAAGCACGTACAATGAGCTAAAGACAGTTTATTCAATAAATGGTGCTGGGGAAATCAGACAGATATGTGCAGAAAAATGAAACTAGACTATCTTCTTATACCACACACAAGAATAAGCTCAAAATGGATCAAAGATTTAAATATTAGACCCAAGACCATAAAAATCCTAGAAGAAAATATAGGCAGCAAAATCTCAGATGTCACTCATAGCAAGTTTTTATTGGATATATCTCCCCAGGCAAGGGAAACAAAAGAAAAAATAAACAAATGGGACCACATCAAATTAAAAAGTTTTTGCACAACAAAAGAAATTTTCAACAAAATAAAAAGACAACTCACAGAATGGGAGATGATATTTGCCGATACATTTGATAAGGGATTAATATCCAAAATTTACAAGATACTTACAAAGCTCAACACCAAAAAAACAACTCAATTAAAAAATGGGCAAAGGACCTAAAGACACTTCTTCAAAGAGGACATACAAATGGCCGACAGACATATGAAAAGATGCTCAACATCACTAGTCATCAGAGAAATGCAAATTAAAATCATAATGAGATATCACCTCATACCTGTCAGAACGGCTACCATCAATAAATCAACAAACAATAAGTGCTGGTGAGGATGTGGAGAAAGGGGAAGACATTATTTTTCTTTTTTTATTGTTGTTCAAGTACAGTTATCTCCATTCCCCCCCACCATTCTCCCTCACCACAGCTATCCCTACCTCCAACCCTCTATCCTAACCCCCTTTGGTTTTGTCCATGGGTCCTTTATACACGTTCCTTGACAATTCTTCCCCCCTTTCTCCCCATTATCCCTTCCCACCTCCCCCCTGGTCACTGTCAGTTTGTTCTTAATTTCAATGTCTCTGGTTATATTTTGCTTGCTTGTTTGTTTTGTTGATAAGGTTCTACTTTTAGATGAGATCATATGGTATTTATCTTTCACCGCATGCCTTATTTCACTCAACATAATGCTCTCCAGATCTACCCAAGCTGTCTCAAAGGATAGGAGCTCCTTTTTTCTGCTGCATAGTATTCCATTGTGTAAATGTACTACAGTTTTTGATCCACTCATTTACTGATGGGCACTTAGGTTGCTTCCTGCACTTGCTGTTGTAAATTGTGATGCTATAAACATTGGGGTGCATATGTTCTTTTGAATTGGTGTTTCAGGATTCTTAGGGTATAACCCCAGCAGTGGAATTGCTGGGGCAAAAGGCAGTTCCATTTTTAGTATTCTGAGGAAATCCCATACTATTTTCCAGAGTGTCTGCACCAATCCACATTCCCACCAACAGTGTACTAGGGTTCCCTTTTCTCCACAACCTTGCCAGCTCTTGTTTGTTGATTTATTAATGATGGCCATTCTGACCAGTGTGAAGTGGTATCTCATTGTGATTTTAATTTGCATTTCTCTGGTGGCTAGTGATGCTAGCATGCTTTCATATGTCTCTGGGCCTTCTGTATGTCCTCCTTGGAGGAGGTGTCTGTTCAGGTCCTTTGCCCACTTTTTAACTGGATTGTTTGTCTCCCTGGAGTGGAGTCATGTGAGTTTTTTATATATTTTGGGGATCAAATCCTTGCCTGAGGTATCACTGGCAAATATATTTTCCCATACGGTAGGTCTTCTTTTCATTTTGCTGATGTTTTCTTTAGCCGTGCAGAAAGAAGCTTTTTATTTTGATGAAGTCCCATTTGTTTATTCTTTCCTTTGTGTCCCTTGCTCCAGGGGACATATCAGTGAAAATATTGCTGCGTGGAATATCTGAGATTTTCCTGCCTATGTTCTCCTGTAGGACTTTTATGATGTTGTGACTTATATTTAAGTCTTTTATCTATATGGAGTTCATTTTTGTGTGTGGTGTAACTTGGTGGTCAAGTTTCATGTAACTGTTCAGATATCCCAACACCATTTGTTGAAGAGGCTATTTTTACTGCATTTTATGCTTCTGCCTCCTTTGTTGAATATTAATTGACCATAGAGACTTGGGTTTATTTCTGGGTTCTGTATTCTGTTCCATTAATCTATGTGTCTGTTCTCATGCCAGTACCAGACTGTTTTGATTACTGTGGCCTTGTAATATAGTTTTATATCAGGTATTGTGAACCCTCCTACTTTGTTCTTCTTTCTCAAAATTACTGTAGCTCTTCAGCATTGTTTATGGTTCCATATAAATTTTTGAAATGTTTGTTCTATATCTGTGAAATATATCATCGGTACTTTAATAGGGATTGCATTGAATCTATAAATGGCTTTGGGTAGTATGGACATTTTGATGATGTGAATTTTTCCAATCCATGAACACAGTACATGCTTCCATTTATTTGTGTCTTCCTTAATTTCTTTTTTTAAAAAAGATTTTATTTATTTTTAGACAGAGGGGAAGAGAGGTAGAAAGAGAGGGAGAGAAACATCAATGTGTGATTGCCTCTTGCATACCTCCCGCTGGGGACCTGGCCCACAATCCAGGCATATGCCCTGACTGGGAATCAAACCAGCAACTCTTTGGTTCACAGGCTAGTGCCCCATCCACTGAGCCACACCAGCTAGGGCATCTTCCTTAATTTATTTCTTCAGTGTGGTGTAATTTTCTGAGTATAGGACTTTTACCTCCTTGGAAAGGGGAACACTTTTGCACTGTTGGTGGGAATGCAGATTGGTGCAGCCACTGTGGAAAGCAGTATGGAGATACCTCAACAAATTAAAAATGGGTCTGCCTTTCAACCCAGAAATCCCAGTTCTTCTGGGAATATATCCAAAGGAACCCAAAACACTAATTGAAAAGAACATAAGCACTCCTATGTTCATTGCAGAATTATTGACAATAACCAAGATATAGAAATAGCCCAAGTGTCCATCGACAGATGAGTGGATAAAACAACTATGAGACACAATGGAATACTACTTGGCCATAAAAAAGAAAATTTTACTCCTTGAGACAGTATGGATGGACCTAGAGAATATTACGCTAAGTGAAATAGGCCAGTCAGAGAAAGGGAAATACATGATTTCACTCATATGTGAATCTGATGAACAAACTGAACTAAGAAACAAAATAGAAACAGATTCATAGATGGAGAGCAGATGACAGCTAGTGGGGGGCAGATTAAGTGGTGGAGGGATTGAGCAAAAAGGAAAAAGGACTCATGGACGTGGACAACAGTGTGGTGACTGCTAGGGGGAGGGGGGATAAGGGGATTAAAAAGTAATGTAAAAAGAATACAATAAAGATTAAATTTAAAAAAATAAATAAGGCCCTGGCTGGTGTAGCTCAGTGGATTGAGCTTGGGCTGCGAACCAAAGGGTCACCAGTTCGATTCCCAGTCAGGGCCCATGCCTGGGCTGCGGGCCAGGTCCCCAGTGGGGGGCCATGTGAGAGGCAACCACACATTGATGTTTCTCACCCTCTCTGTCTCCCTCCCTTCCAATCTCTCTAAATGAATAAATAAAATCTTAAAAAAAACCTAAATAAATAAATAAATAAATAAGTAAAACATAAATGCGCACACATATAAACCCCCCTAAAAACAGATTTGATGCACCTGCACACACACAGAGGTGCCCACTCACGCACGTGCTTTACAACTTCTTATTGTCTAAACCTGCCTGAGTGTTTTTCAAAAACCATTCTCTCCCAGTGGAAAACTTCCCTGATCAATTTTAACATTCAGTGATTTTTTTTTAAAGGTAAGATCAATATAAATAATCTCTCTAACATACACACAACAGAGACTGTGAAGATTTGCAGATTTGGCCCCCAGGGTTCTACCCAAGCAAACTTCGTACTCTCATAGTGCTGTGAGGACCGAGGGCAGCGCGTGGGAGACCTGCCAGCTCAGTGAGGCCTTGAAGGTAGAAGGTGATTCTTTAAAAGTTATGTATTTGGGTGAATTTTGTACATGAAAGTGATTTTGAAGTCAGTGTCCTTTTTGTTTTTTTTTTTTGCAAGCATCTGAACATCCTTTCTATGCACTTTGAATCTTGGATCTTGGTGAAAGCATGTCTTAGTCAGATTAAGCTCGGTATGCAGTGGTAACGAATGACTCCTAAATCTTAGTGGCTTCCCAAGGTTCAATTCCCACCACTGCTGCATGTCCACCCAGGGCTGGCTGTGGCTCTGCTCCGCATCGTCTCCACTTGTACTCAGGTCGATGGGTCAGCCCAGGCTAGAATATTGCTGCCCTTGAGGCAGAGGGAATACATGTGGCAAACTACACACTGGCTCTTAACGCCCATACTGGAAGTGACCCACGTTATCTCTGCTTCTGTTTCACTGGCCAAAACAAGCAACATGGAAAGCCTGATGTCAAAGGACAGAAACGTATAATCCTTCTGCCAGGGAGGAGCAGTGAATATTTGGGAACAAAGATATAGTTATTTTATATGGCAGGCAGAACCTTCCTTCCCACTGTTAAAGCTTGAAAAGACTAGGCTAGCAGGGATGACCTAGGTCTGGCCAATCAGAGTCACCCACTGGGACTCTACAGATTGAGAGTCGGCCCCATGAAGGAGAAGGGCCAATGGAGAGGTCACTCAGTCTACAAGGTGGCAGTGCCAGCTGCTGTCTCCGATGCCCAGTACTGGTGACATCCTCCAGGTCTTCACTGGACCAGTTCTGTGATATGATTTTGGTTGTTTGCCTATTTTTTTAGCTTCTCTTGTTCCTGTCTGCTTCCTGGGCTTAGTAATCCAGTCTTTTTAGGGACTCTAGGAGGCACCCAGTAGTATCTGATATATTGTTTCCATACAAACAAGTCAGAATCATTCTCTGTTGCTTTCAATTAAGAACCTGACTGATAGAAGTCAGGCTCTGTTAACCCAGGCTTTTCCTCAGCTCAGTTTCCGATCACCAGGTGGCTGCTGCCCAGGGTCCTGTTACCCTGGCAAAAATGGAAGTCTTGGAGAGTGTCGGGACAATTCGTACCGAAAGATATTGGACAGGAAAGCCTGCATGGGGCCTGGTTCAGTCTTGGGTTCTCTGAACTCATTAGATTGAGAGGCGCTGGGTATCAAAGAATGAGTGTGAAGGGGCTTTGTGAGCAGGTAGGACCTCGCTAACCTTGAATAGGAAGAATAGAAAGCTCAGCAAGGTTTCATCAGCATGTTCAGATGTTCTGGGTTGCTCAGGATAGTCCCAAGTGACTACCGTTGTGGGTCTGTTCATGCCTATCAATTATTTTTAGTGCCTTCTTTACCCTAACATGCTTCCTGGCATAGACAATAAACGAAACGGCTGCTCCAGCTATAATGGAAACAGTCCTGGACCAGAAGTCGAAGATCTACATTTTACTCTAGAATCCAGCACTCATTTGTGGAGTGACCAACACATTGTCTGGTCCTCAGCTTCCTCATCTGTAAAGTGGGGAGATCAATAGTTGGCAAACTGTTCTGGTTTTCAAGGTGGTACCTCAAAACCCTGCTCAAGGGAAGAAAGAGGGGGCCAAATGGGGGAGCTCTGACCCTCCCTGAGATCCTCTGCTTTGGTTTGTTTCATGCCTTGGGGTTCTACCCAACATTTGGTTTGGGAAGTGTTGCTGTGATAAGAAATAAACACACACACACACACAAACACACACACACACACACACACACACAGGAAAAGCATTGGCCTGGATAATCTCCCAGGACATAGAAGTCAAGATCTCTAGAACCTGCTCTGTTGCAATAATTTCCATATTCTGGACAATGAGCTGGTTGTGAAAGGAACAGAGTCACTAGGAGGGGCCTCTTCACATCTCAGCTCTTCCCTTCATTTTGTTTTACTTTATTTTTATTATTGACACTATAGTTCCATAAAGTGATGCTGACACTTATTTATTCAATTTTAAAAAATATCCCTCAACCCATTTTTTCATCTTGGCCTCCTGCTTCTAATCTGTCCCCAACATCCCTTAAGCTTTCTTATAGCTCATCCTCAGCTCAAGGGTCCTTCATTGGTCCAGGCCAACCCTTAGAGTTCAGCCTAAGTCCCACCTCTCCTGTGAGGCCTCCCTCAGCCACACAGTCCTCAGGGATGGCAACCACCCTCCACTCTCTGCTCCCACACCTTGTTTAGCAATTAGTATATATTGTTTCGTATGCTATTGTCTTTCAGCTCTAAACACATTCTTTTAGATTCTGCTCTGTGACACTGAGACCAGAACTCTGCCAGCCCTATTTCTCCTTTGCCAATAGTGGTAATTCCAGAAAGATTAGATGGAGAGAAAATGGACTTGCTCCTTCCTGCATGTTTTCTATTCCTGTCGATGTTGCCCCGGGCAGTAGAGGTTGGTTCCAACCTCCAAATTCTTACCCATTCCCAGAAACAGCTGCATCAAACCACCTCTGAGATACTAGCAGTAGCTGGGCAATGCCCTCTCTTTAGAAACCTGGATCCAGTCCTTCAGAGTCCCTCTTTCAAGCTGCTGAGGAAGGAGCCCTTGCCAGGCAGCACCGCCTCCGTAGGTCTGAGCCTCAGCTCTGTGGGGCACTGGCTCTGTGCTCCTGAGGCACCGGCAGTAGGCAGTGACATCACTTTCCCAGAGGGCCAAGCCCCAGGTCAATAGGGCCTCTCCTGCAAGCTGCTAGGGTCTGATGACCCAAACTTTCCCTTTGTCCCCCAAGCCCGAGAGGTGGTAGCTACTTCCTATACTCATTTATTTTCCCCTCCCTGCTCACCTCTTCCTTTTTCAGGCCTCCAGCATTTGTTTAACCAATTTCCTATGTTAATTTTTCTTTGTTGAAATAGCTAGTGAAGTTTCTATTTTCCAGACCCTGACCGGTCTACCTTGCACTGTCACTTGCCATGTCACACTTTTTTTTGTTTGTATCTCAACCGTGTTGGAAACCTCTTTATTCTACTCTTAGCCATACCTGTAGGAACTCAACAGAAATGTGCTTGTTGATTGACAGGGAATAAGACTCAGGGAGAGGAGAAAGGGTGGATGGTGGGAACAGCAGGACTTCAGACAAGCAGATCTGGGTGCAGAGTCCAGTGTCGGTGCCTCTATTACTTAACTTCTTTGAGCCTCAAATACTCAACCTTAAGGCAGAGAATGATAAGGCCTATCCTACAGGTGTGCACACCTCAGGGGCGAGCATGGGAAGTCAGCATTCTGAAGCATCACTTTCCTACAGGAGGAAGTGCTTAGCTTGCTGCCACTTGCAAGGTTCAGACTCACAGACAGTGTTCTTCTCTCTACCCCCTTTGAACAGCCTGTGGCTCCTATAGCCACCAGCCAGGTGGTCATCTCTAGGCACCTATGGCCTTTGAATGTCTGCAGCAGAAGCATGATTCCTTTCGACTGTAGGGTTGGCTTGAGAATCAGGACCTAAGTGAGTTAGCACAGTAGCATTCCTCATGTTCTCCTTCATAATTGAGTTTTCCTCTTATTAAATGCACACACACACACACACACACACCCCTCTACCTGGCCCTTTTTCCCAATCAAACACAACTTTCTTCCCTTTGCTGCCAAACTTCCCAATAAAGCCCACACTCCTCCTCACGCATGCACGTCTGCAGTCCAGAGCAGCCACGGAGCACTGAGGGATGATAAGCTTCGTCAGCCATCTCTGTCTCGGCACAGAGCCTGCGTCTGTCTGTCTCTTGCTCTCACTATCTGTCTTTCTCTTTTCATTTGGCTCTATTTTCTTCTCACATTCAACTATTTAATCCGTCTTATGTATCACAGTCCAAATCTTGGAGAGAGCTTTTTTAAATGGTTAATTATTACCTTGGCTCTGAACCAGGCCTCCTCATAGGTCACCTGCCGGACTCTGAAACACGTAGCTCTTGTGGCAGGCACTCAGGCCCTGCTAGCCTCTGGCCACAGTTCTGTACAAGTCAGCCTAGTGTAGCTTAGCATGGCCTAGGGGCTGGGGCAGAAGCAGTTTTAACCAGAAAGGAAAACCGGGCTTGGTAGGCACTGGGATGCATATGTCGAGGACATGCCCTGTTGCACTGAAGCCTTAACAAATTCCCTAGTCACCAAACCCAAGGAAGGCCTCCCAATGTCGCCTTCCCTGACTTCTCTGGAGTGTTTCCTGTGGGTGACCACTCACCCTTTGGCACTTCTAACTTCCCTGTAGCCATGGGAGTCTGGTTGTCTCCTTAGCACTCCGCCCAGCCTCCCTTGCTCGTTTCTCTTCTTCCCTCACTGCTTACTTCGAGGAAGCAGCTAGTCCATGGGCTTGCCAGCGCAGACCTAACATCAGAGCTGTTTTTTTGTGCCAGGACCCTTGTCCCCCAGAGGCACAGCCACCTGCAGGAACATGAGGAGCAGTCTAGAGGGGGTGTTGGAGGACTCGAGGGCCCCTCAGCAATGGCAGGCATGGAAGAACCTTAGTCTCCAGTCAGTAATCAGGAGCTGCTGGTGTGTTGGGGAGGAAACTCCAGGTTGTGAATATCACAAAATTTTCAAGTTTTCTCCAAGACTCGTCTATCAATATGAAGGCTCTTAGGTAACTCCTTGTCCATGTTCGCTGTTGGCACCTCCTGTCGAAATGTCCTGTGCCCTCTGCCAGGCTCTCTTCTATCAAAACACACCCTGTAAATAAACCAATGGATATTAAACCTGAAGGTGAATTTAAGTCCATGAGTTTCCTCTACAGGGTTTTATTTGAAGCTTCATTACTTTGATACAAAGGATTCTGCCCTCTTTTAGGCCATCCCAATAAAAGCAAACACGTCAGAGATGCATCATTTAAAGTTGAGGGTGAGAGGATTGGGGGGAGGCAAATTTCTTTTCCCTAAAATTAGGTTACCAGGGACCTACCTCTACATCCTATTCTTTAAAAAAATCATATAGAGTAAAATTGCCTTTTTCTCTGTCTATATATAGCTCTATAAAACTTAGTGCACAGATTTGTGTCGTCACATCCGCATTTCCATCCCCCAGTGCCTTTTAGCCGTCTCTCTGTGGTCATACCCGTCCCTGCCCCAAGCCCGAGCAACCCCTCGTCTGTTCTCTACCACTAGTCCCATCTTCCAGAGAATGGCGTACAAACAGATTCATAAGGTGCAACCTTACGTCATAGCTGTTTTGTGCGTCGTACATTTCTTGTCTTGTGCATTGTACATCTACATACATTGAAAACACCATCAGACAATGTTATATTTTTCAGTTTCAAACCAACAAAAATTAACAGTAGAAAACCAGTTTATTATATCTGACCATGTAGTTATCATTACTGCTGCTCTTGCTTCTTTATTGAGTTTCCGGCTTTCTTTTTAGTATCATTTGTCTTCTCTCTGAAGAATTTCCTTTGGCAGCTCTTTTGGAACATTCCTTCATTTGAGAATGTGTCTAATTCGCCTTAATTCCTGAAGAATATTTTTTTCCCCTGGAATTAGAATTCTGGGTTGATAGTTCTTTTCTTTCAGCACTTTCAAAATGTTGTCCCGCCCCATGAGCATTTTTTGGTTTCTGATGAAAGAGCTGTCTTTCCAGTTGTTTTCCTATAAGCAATGAGCTATTTTACCCTGGTTCTGCTGTCTTTGAGATTTTCGTCTTTATCTGTAGAATTCGGCAATTTGATTATGCTGTGTCTAGGTGTACATTTCTTTGGCTTTATTCTGTTTAGGCTTACTGAGCCTCTTCAATTTGTAGTTTTAAGTCTACTGCCAAATTTAGGAAGGTTTCAGCCACTAGTTTTTCAAATACTTTCTCTCCACTGAACTCCCTCACCTGCAGTTCTGGAATTCCAGAACACGCATGTCAGATGCTGCGTTTTGTCCCACATGTTCCTGAGACTGTTCATTTTTTCTCTGTATTGTTCAGAATGGGTAATTTCTATTGATCTAGCTTCAAATTCACTGACTTCCCTTTGTCATGTCTACTGTTGAAATGACTCCGTGATTTTTTTAATTTTGATTATCTTATTTTTCAGTCTTAAAATTTCCATGTGATTTTTATGTTTTCTATTTTTTAGCTGAGAACCTCTAGTTTTATATTTATTATAAAAGTGCTTGCCCTTGTGTTGGATCACTTAAAGAATACTTGCCTTTAAGTTTTTTGAAGGTAATTACAACACCTTTGTCATCTTGGTAATGACGCTTTTTGATTGTCATCTCCCATGTGAAAGATTTCCCTGATTCTTCATAGGCTGAAAATTTTTGTGTCATATCCTGATTGTATTGTGTCCCTTTTACAATAGTCAGTTTGTTAAAGGTCCGCCACTAGGTCCAGCCCACGCTCAAGGGGATGGGATGACACAAGGACATAAAAAGTGCTCTGTGGCAATCATTAGGGACTGTCCTAGAAGCCTGCCTACAGCCTACCAGTGGAAGCAACTCAAGTGCTTATCAGTAGGTGGATGAATAAACAAAATGTGATATATGCACACAGTGGCATACATCTTAGCCTTAAAAAGGTGAGAAATTTTGACACAGGCTACAACTTGGGTGAACCTTTTAGACAGTATGCTAAGTGAAATAAGCCAGTCACAAGAGGACAAGTATTCCATGATCCTGTTTGTATGAAGTACCTGGACTATCGAATTCGTAGAGACAGAAAGTAGGGCAGTGGGTATCAGGGGAATGGAGAGTCAGTGTTTAATGGTCCAGTTTCAGGTGAGGAAGATGAAAAATTCTTCAGATGGATGGTGCTGATGGTTGCATAACAATGTGAATGTACGTAATGCCGCAGAACGGTATGCTTAAAAATGGTTAAATGGTAAGTTCTTACGTTATGTATATTTTACCACAACTAAAAAACAATAAGTCTGCCTGCCACACGTTGTGAGATTCTGTGTCTTGTTTACACCCCATGGAGAATATCAGTGTGTTTTTAGCAGGCATTCAACCTGCGTCCAGGCTGCAACTCACCAGCCTTCTGTGGGTCTTGGTTCCAGTGTCGGTTCAATTAAAACCCACCTGAAGCACTATTTGGATCTGTCCTGTGTCAGCCAGTCGCCAGTGCCTGCAGTGTGGGGTCAGATCCATGCCCACCAGCCTCAGGAGGCCATCGTTTTAAGGGATGACCTTCCCAAGGACCCCCCTCTCCATGACCTCCCTGGAACTTGGCAACCTTGCCTTTTGGGTCCTCTGGCCAGAAAGCTGGTGCTCTGCAGTTCCTGTCCTGGGGCTGTGCTAACCTCCAAGAGTGAGCCCGGGAGGACGGGTGGAGATGCAGAGCAAAAGCCCTTGCCAACCTCCCGGGACAGCAGCTCCCCCACTGAGACGGGCGGCTTCCTCCCTGCAGAGTTCAGGTGTCTGCTGGCTCCTACGGCCCCTGCTGCTGCGCTAGTCACAGGATTGCTTGGGTTTGCAGCAGGCGTGAGAAAACAGAGAAAAAAGAAACAATAGGGAATTTCTTCTACTCTCCCTGAGCAGTCACTCTTTTTTTCCCAACTCCATGACCAGAGGGTTTGTCTTGGAGATCTCTCTGTCCAGCCCTGGTGCCCACTCATGAGTTACAGGTTTCAGTGAGTTCAGGGGCGGGCATACTGAAGGGAAAAAATGGCAAAGTGAGGCAGTTTGGGTGGCACTTTGAATTCTGGTCTCCTTCTTCACTGCTTCTGCTACTGTTTGCTTCTCAGGTGGCTGAACCACACTTTCTGTCCAGGTGCGATAGCCTCCTCCTTTGCCTTATCCTAAGGCCCCTTACCACATTGGCGTTTAACAAAGGCCACTGGCCCCATTCACACATCCATTTATTCTATTCAGGTGCATTGACCACCTACTATGCACTGCAAAGTGTGAGGACTGGAAAAAGAGCCCATCTCTAAGGTGCTTAGAACAGGATTCCCACTTGAGGCACAGCCTCCTGGGTTGCACCCTGGTTCCCCCCCGTCTGCTCATGCTCACGGCACTCCTGTGAAAGGCGAGTGGGCTGCTGCTTCCCTTTGCCTGCATGTGAGCCTGAAAATGTCCTCACTGTGAGCTCTGTGGGTGCGGCTGTGGGCTTCGGAAAGAGTCATATTCTCAAACACACAGGTTTGTGGTTTTTGAAAGAAGAGAAAGCAAAAAAGCATAACATCTTCCAGGATTACTTTCTGCTGAAGACCAATTGATGCGACACATCTGAAAATAATCAAACAAGTGTCTTGTTTTCAGCCTGCAAATGACTTTGTGAAACTTTGGAAGGAAATTCTCCACTTAATAAAAATAAGAAAAATTGAAATTGAGATCATGAGGAAGAACAAAGATGGGGAATTATGAGAGTGCTTTGAATTGTTAATAGCATTTACATCTATAAAAATGAATCTCTCTAAAAACCTGGAAGTGGCCTAATAATTTTAAATCACCTCACATAGCGCATGCCCAAAACCCTGATAACCTCCAAATTCAATTGCTTATGACCACTTTGTGGTGCATTCCAAAAACTTGAAGTTGCTACACAGTGAACAGAACTCTGGACTTAAAACTGTTGAAGCCTTTGATATTTTTTCCCCTATGAGCTCTTACATTTGCAGAGAAGACAAGGTACAGTCTAACCCCAGAGGATCAAAATATATTGAACTGATTTTTAAAAAATGTTATCAGCCAAGAAAACAGAAGTTGAACTGAACTTCACAATGAAGAGTGGGCTGAAGGTGGCATAAAAGACTCAAGGTCGAAGCAGAACCTGCACCTGAAGATGTTGGCCAAGGTAAGACAATTAAGGCACTTTGGTGAGGATAATCTCAGGCAGACGAAATTAAACATCATCAAAAACCGAGGCTCAGATAAGGAGAGACTGGAGTAAAGAGGAACTTCCATCTGGCCTCAGTGGTTAAGGGGTGACTTAGCGTTCCCACGGCATTTCATTAACATACAAGTCAAGTGTTACTACAGTCTCGTGTGGATGACAGACAGTCGTGCTTTGTGAATTTTTGGTTTCTAATGATGCACTTGGGCTTTATTTTTTACAGCTGTCCTTGTCTTAATCTTTTACTTTTCTCTCCTCGGGGTCTAATGGTTTCTAGTTACTTATTGGCATTTTAAGCAGCAGGTCGCCCGTAGGCAGCACATGGCTTCTGATGGTTATGGCATTTGGGTCACCACTAGTTCTCTGGAAGGACAAGCGCTCCTGTGAGGAGCACAGCGAACTCCCTCGTGCGACTGGAATGTGGCCGTGCAGGTTCTGGGTGCGCGCTAGAAATCTAACCAAATGCAAACAGCAGCTCAACGAGGACTCCTGCCATGAGGCAAAATGCTTGGAAAGTTACTCTGTGCTGGCATCACTGGGTTTGGGGTCAGCATGCTGAAATCGGGACTCATTATGTTCCTACCATGCCAACTTGGTGCAATTAGCCTAACACGATAATTTCCCGAAGCCATATGTTGATCTTTAGGGGAGGGAAGGCTTCCTGTGCCTGATGGCTGGAGCTCTGACTGGCATGTCCCAGCTTCAAGCAAGTGTCTGTAAATCACGATAACACACGCAGCAATCAAAGAGGAGGCAGGACAGCCGGTCTGGGTAGGAGCAGAGAGCTTAGAGCAGGGCTATGTGCTTGTTGACTGTTGCAGTGAGCTGGTTTTCTTTTCTTTTCTTTTCTTTTTTCCCCCAAGAAGGTTTCAGAGAAAGGTCAAGGAAGCACCAGTGTGTGCAAGACTGTCCCGCCCCTGCCCCCAAAATAAAATCAATGGGAGGACCTAGAACACAGTAAGTTATGTTCCAGGGCTGCGTGGCCTGTATTCCCATTGGAGACCTATCAATGTGAACTAGCACTGTTGGGAAATCTCTTCAGCTAGCTCTGTTAATCAATACCTCTGTTCATTATACCTCTCTGATGAATATGGGTAATGATTGGGTGCCCGAGAGTCAGGTGACTAAAAATAACTGTGCCTTACTGAGGATCGATAGATCCCCCCCCCGCCCAGTATTACTTCAGGCGATTCAATATTCTCAGACGCCCTCCCAGGCCCACACCACTGTGAGCCTCTCCAGTCTTCACTGATAGATCAGCTTTATCCTCAGAGCAGCTTTATTAAATTAGTAGCACTTAATCTACTGTCATATTGTCAACCAACTCAGGGCAAACTAGCAGATGGCAAGTCTTCCCGTGACTCAGGAGAGCCACTGCCCACAGCACAGGCAGTTCTGATTAGCTTCGTGCCAGGAGCTTTCTTCATGGCGCCTCTTTACTAAACAGGAGGATTTCTACCATTTAATAACATCTAAAACCATTTTTTAAAAGAAAGAGCTCTTTGAGGGAGAATTCTTGCCAATTGCAGACATGTTGTGACAGATGAAAAGATCCTAATTAGGCATGGGTTCCCTGCAGGATTGTGTTTACACATCCGGGACGTTTATCGACACATGCCTCAAAGGAGGTTGACTTCGCCCAAGTTGTTTAACCATTCATTTCTTCACCCTCACCCTGAAACCCATCTATGGGTACTCAAGGGAATTCAAGGAGACCCAGTCAAGGCTTGGTGGCTGGCACCCCTGTTGCCTGGAGAGGGACCCTCAGTCAGTGGCAGCTGAAGCTGGCTGGACAGCTCCTTGCTGTGGGGCTGATGACAGCCAGACAGGTACAAGTTAACCTGTCCAGCTTCTTACCAGCCAGAGGCTGGGGGCAGGGGTTGCTACAGAGTCTGGGTAGCTAATTTCCCTAGGTACAGGTCAGAAAAAAAAAATCAGAGAAGTGGGTGGTACAAGCTGGGGAGACTTGGGCAAATCTGGCTCTGGGATAAACAGAAAACCCTAAATTGGAAGGGAGAGTCCTTACAATCTCTCTTCCAGTTTTCAGCCAGGATTGGTGTAAGAGGTGGGGTTAGTATTAAACACCACTGAGTCCAAAGCACCTTCTACATATGTTTTCCCATTGTCCCTTAAGCAGTATGATAGGAGGAAGAAATGTCACCGACTATGACATCTCTCCATCTGTTAGTTTATTTCTAGATTATAATGAGCAGAATCTGCAGAAAACCACTGTCAGGAGAATATAAACTGAAACACAAGCGTTTAGCCTGAAAATATATATACATATAGTCATTATTCTGTTGGCTGCTGTTCACAAATTTCACAGGGTAGGGAGGGAAGAAAATCTATTTGCAGAAAGCTGAGGTGCAAAGATACCTAAAAGATCTTGGGCAAAGGCTGTGGGGAAAAGGCCTCCCCAAATGGGGTACCTTTGGTGAGGAAAGACACAGGTCGGTGTTTGCTGTGCTCTGTCGGGACTGGCTGGGACCTTTGTAGCCCTGATTCAGCTTTCCCTTCTGAGCAAGAGGCGAGTTTGACCTGCCTAAGAAGTGTATTAAGTAAACCAGGATTTAGTCCAAATAGGAGAGTGACTCTCAGTTATCCATCAAGTGTGCTTAAATTGGGGGAATTACAATGTGAGCTGATGTGCTACCAGGTGTATTTTGTAAAGGTCTATTGGAGTTTGTTGAGGTTTCTTCAAATCAAGAAGGTAAGAAGAAATCAGTGACTGATAAATCTTTAATATAAAAATTGTACAAGAATTTTGATACAAATTACAAGAGGTATTTGGACAAAATATGAATAAAATTCCATTTACATCCCCAAACCCTTATGCATTTTATGCAAAAGACATACTGTCAACAGTTATAGTACAGAAAATACAACAAAGGAAATAGCAAATAAAAACTTTTAATTCCCTTAGGCTACTAATAAAAACAAAACAAAAACCCTTGTTCAAGGTACATACAGTATTTAGGAAGCTACCGACGTCACAATTATGAGATCAGGGGAACGCGAGCTGTCCCCGTCCCTCGGTGCAGCTGCCTTTCGCGGTCCAGACTTCGGTTCTGTGACAGGCTTAGCAGAAGAGACTGGTGTGATGCAGATGAGAACAACACAAACAAAAAAGCAGAAGCCCCCAAACTCTGGGGGAGGGAGAGGGCATATCTTGGTGAAAATTCCTTTTCCTCAAGATATTTCAATTCCCTTTGGCTACTTTTGCTGTTAAATACGCAGGTTGAACTGAATGTTTTTGCAACTGAGACATACCAATGGGGTTGGGGAGGAGATGAAAGTTCTGTGTCCTCCCAGCTGTGCGATGGGTCTTGCCAGTTCTGAAAGGACTTGCCCCAGATCAGCGGTAGAGAACACAGCACTTTCTTCCCCAAAGCCCCAGCTCACCTCCACCTTTGAGGAAAGACCCAGGTGGCCTCCGAACAAAGCCTTCTCCTGGTTTCTCCACCTAGCTCCCCACCTCTGACCTCCGTGTACCCACTTTTAACTCTCCCGGACGTTTCATACTGGCATCCATAGGGAAATAGTAAGATTCTCTGCAGGGCAGCTGAACCAAAGTTTGCACAGGAAAGCAAGTGCACCATATATTATAAATCTTTGATAGTCATATCAGGTTACTATGTAATACTAGAACATCTCATTCACTTAATTCACGTTATGTAAACCCTGGACAGGGCAGAACACACAAATGTTTCCAAGGCGATCAAAGTCAGGATGAAGGCGTGTTCTACCTTCTTGCTTCAGAAAAGAGGTGGCTTTTTTTCTTTCTTTTTTTTTTTTTAAGTGGGTGGGTGAGATCAGAAGAGCAAAGGGAGGGAGTGGAAAGATAATGGAAAAGTCAGGGGAGATTAAGATAGGCAATGAGAGGAATGGATTACTCTGTACAAAGACATGCAAACACACTTCAAATGGAGTACTAGATGAAAAAAAATAAACAATCAACCTGGGTTTATACATCTCAAGTGAACCTATTAACTCAGCACATTGGAAGTTCAAGAACATCATACCTCGTGAATCAATGCCTCTCACGGGCGGGAGACGCCGCGTCTCCTAGCATGGAACGGGCAGGCAGCGAGGCTCCTACAGAGACCGTTCCAGTCAGCTCAGGTTGCAGGGGGACTACAAGGGTGCAGGGGCTCCTCCCCCCCTTTTGGGGAACAGTTTCAGGGCCAGATGAGTGCAGCTCTCTCACACCCTCAGGGGCTCCCTAGTCACCTCTCAGTCCTTGCATTCCCTAACAGGAGTGGACGGAGCCGGTTGATAATGGCTTGATTTGCCATCTTAGTTGTGCATTATTTCAACATCACATTTGGCAACAGGAAGCCGTATAAAGTCTTGGTATAGCACTTAGATACTCTTTCTCTTCAAGAAATATATTTTTATACTATGTCTCTCCATTTTTGTTAAAATACCCTTTTCTGTTCTTCCTTTTCTTCAAAGATTCTTTAAAAAAAATGAAGCTAAAAAAAGCATTAAAAAAATTAGAAATGTCCTTAAGCATCCCTGTTCTTTAAAGGAAGAAATGCTAATAATTATATTAGCAGAATCTGTGCAATTTTGGCAACAGAGTTTTTAACTGAAGTTTCTAATGTGATGTTTGAGAAGTGATTGTAATATATACGTACTGGAGGAACTTAAAAAACATCAGGTTAAGTGCTTTTCCTCTGACTCCAAGAACCCTTGCTCAAAGTGCTTTTCTTCCCAGTGCTCGGACTGGTCCATGAAATTACTTAGCACAGGTTTGTCAAATGAGACCTGTTCAGTTGTCCGTTTCTAAACCTACCGTTCGTTCTCTCTTTCTGTGAGTCCATGTCAAAAGGTGACACCCACATGGGTCTCACTTGGTTGAGAAATATATTTGCAATGTGGCTGCTGTGGCCCAGGTCAACAGCGTCCGTCAGACCTGCAGTAGGGCAGTGGGAAGCATGGTGTCCCCGATCTCCATGCAGAAGACTCACAGATAAACTGCGCACTTCATTTTGTCACCAACTAGCCACTTTTCAACCATCATGCGAGTAGTTCAATATACAAAAATTGCAGCCAATGCAACACCTCCATGTTATTTGGACTCAGAGCATTTTGGAATATATCACTTCCACATGTTCTTCCTTTGTGCCTGTGTCCCCTCATCACTTGGTTTTAAAGTCAAGTCACTCTACTTGTACTCAAGGAAAATTCTCCCAAAGTGGGGAGTTTAACTTGTATGTATAGGTAGTCTTCGTTTTAGAGATTAAAGTTGAAATCCCCATGCCCTTCCTGTCACACCGTCAGTGCAGTTTAACAAAAGGTTAGTGTGCGCGTTCCATTGAGAGACACATGTGCTCACTTAGACCGATGGTTGGTTGCCAGAGCTAAAAACAACAAAACAGTTTTTTAACAACCCTATACAATTTGTTTACAATGTGAACTTTTCAAAGAGGGAGAAATGTATTTTTATGCTGTCCTTGCCAATTATGGGGCAATCTAATGCTGTGTGTACCACTGGCTTGTGGGAAGTTTTGCTCTAATTTGAGGGCCACACCCAGTTCTCCCTGGACGGATGGGCGAGCAAGTACCTACTGAAGCTCCAAAGATGCAGAGAATGCTGTCAGAGCCAGCATCTCTCTACCGACCCTTTATTTTAGAAGTCATCTTGTTACCGTCCACTTAATAGCTGGAGAGGACATCTAGAGGCAGCCCTGGGCTTACCAAAGATGCAGTTTCATAGGGGTGTGTGTGTGTGAGCGCTTAAGTGGCGGGAGGGGAGGGAGAAGTGGAAGTAGGGTGGTGGGGAGAGACTGATTGTGAATGTTTTGTACCTCAGGGAGCTCAGTGGGAAAGCCTAGCCCTTGTACTCAATTTCCCCTTCACAAGGGATAAACAGGCAATTACGCATCCTTTTATATTTGATGGCCAAGTGCTGAACTGGAAAGCACACTATTAGTTTGTGTCCCTTCAGGGCCAGGGCAATAAGTAGCCAGGAGAGCTGGGGCTGAGGCAGAGAGGGTGTTGTCTGCTGTTAGTGTGACAGTCTTGTCAGCAGCGTTCACATTACTGGAAGGTAATAAAGTGACAAGTAAGTTATTAGAAAGATATGAGGTGAAATTGAACTGAAGCTTCTCGCTGCTCAGCCCAGGCTTTTCCCTTTCCTCTTTTGTAATGGTCCATTATTTGTTACAAACTGAACCTTGTCTTGATACTCTATATAAAAAAAGATTTTTTTTTGCAGTAAAGGTCAAATGAATTTACAACAACACTTTAGAGAAGAATAAAGATAGTTTTATGACAACGATAGTATGTTGCTTCAAAAATACATACAGCACTATAGTAAACAATAATGCTGATCCAATTCAGTGTACTTGCAAAAATCCTTATTTTTAAACTCTGTTATTAGGCATTTGGATTTTTCAACAAATGCCAAAAGACAGTACTGATGTCCAGCTATTGCCAAATGACCACAGACATCATTTTGTGCAAGATGTGAGGGCAATAAGGATGACAGGACAGCAGGATGAATGGGTGTCTGGGCAACAGGGATGATAAATTAATTCACTGCTCAATTTTGCAGCTGGATTTACATAATACTAATTGAAAATTACCATTTGCAATGAGCAACTCTCCAACCATAGAAAATATGGAAATGACTCTGGGACAGATCAGATGTAGCCTTAATACGGACAGAAACAAGACTACAGCACACAGTTTAGCTTTGAGGTAAGATGTGAAAACAGAGAAGTTACTTGGGGATGCTTCATAGGAAGGTCAGTGAGCCTACCTTTCGATCAAGAGAACTTTAGCCGAGTGACATTACAACCATAACCACAGGGGTGAGCAAAAATAATGGAGGAAAAGAACAGATCCACGCTGGCTACCCCTTACTGCTATTCCACTCATCATGGTTAGAGTTAGGTTCGACCACCAGCCTTTGCTATAACCTAGGTTGACCCATCACATCTTTTTGCTTCCTAAGGGACTCCAGCATCACTTCCCACTCCAAAAAAAGAGTAAGAACCCCACCCACCTGACCCCCACGCAAGCGCCTTGTTGGTTCTCCTGACCCTAAGGCACTTGAGCTATTCCACACCGCTGTCCTCCATCCTCAGACTGGGGTTCAGTGCTGCACCTGTCACGAGGAGCTGGACAGGGCACTGCATCTCAATGGTCTCACCCACTGCTGGGTAGGGTTCCACCAGACTTTTCTCTTGCACACACTTCTAGTGCATCAACTCTTTTCTTTTGCAGCTGCTCTCAAACAGTAGAGGCTCCAGTCCTCTACTGAGTATGCCTTACTCCCTGGGCTTCTGGGAAAGCTGTGATGCCCTCCAGTCTCTCTGGCACCTGCCTCTTATGGTCCTCTTCCCCCCCACCCCATTAAAAAACAAAGAATGAGAGAGAAAAACTAAATTCTTTTATATTAACATTCGAGTTTGGGGGAATATAAGTGATTCTTTAAAAATGAAATTTGTTGGTCATAATTTTAAAAAAGAAGTTCTTGAGAAAAGTAATGCGTCAATAGGAAGAATGTAAGATTTTTTCTTGGTGACTTGTTTCTTTATGATAGCGGATGTAGTGTGTCATTTACAGCTGAATTTAATTTACTCTGTTAGTCAATCTAACTCAACACTAACAGACCAAGTACTAGTTAGGGCTGCTCAGGTTAACTGTTAGTAGTTAGCAGCATGTCCACCTCCACCTGGTTGGTTACTGGCTTCTTCATGCTCTCATTGCCAAGGGCCCCCATTCTCATCGGCTTGGCACGTATCTGGGGTGTGTACACAGGATGGGGAACAAAAGATCACATTTATTTTATTTGGTGAGAACCTAATGCATGGTTGCTCCTGAGTAAAATGAGGAGACTGTCTCTGGAGCAGCCCATTCTTGATATAGTCAAAGCTTTTTTTCCCTTCTTCCAAGAGCAGTGGATACACTAATGGGGCTGTTAACCAGTTGAGCACCTTCCTCCTCTTACTGAAATGGCCCGGAAATTCCCAAGAAAAGGAGTCATACACTGCAAAGACAGTGGCATCCTTGTGCTAAAAACATTTTCAAAAAAAGATGTTTATCATATTGAGAAGGAAAATACTAACACCTCTTAACTTTTAAAAGGCATGAGGCTGAACTGGGTGGCTGGACCAAGACCTTAAATGTGTTCCACTGGGTTGAATTATTTCAATACAATTAATAGCAGAACGAGGAGTATCAAATTTTTTTATCACATTTTAAAAATCAAAGTACTTACTACCTGTTTTCCTGTTCTTTGTCACACCCCTCCACAGCATGCACACATTCCCTACAGCAGAAGAAGCTTTTCCGATATTCACAAAAACAGTTTAAAATAAAATGATCAAATTGGTTCAACATCGCCTACTAAACATGCACATTAATAACACTACCTGACTTTGTACCCGGGACAAAACTCTGGTTAAAATCAACAAAATGGGGGAAAGCTGCTTAGATGGAAGTCAGCATCACCATAAATTTTCAACCAGAGAGAAACTATCTCACAATAGGAATCCGTGTGAGAAAACAAAATGTGTAGGAATGAGCGAAGAGGAAGGGTTCAGTGATGGAAATGCTGGTCTCTTACCACTTCCTGTTTGCAAACAAACCTTGGGATCACCATCTTAACTAGACTTGTAGTTTCCACACTGCACTCAGGCACACACCCAAGAACAAACAACACTTTGGGACTAAAGGCATTGTACATTTCACGACTGTACCTGTTATGTACCACTTCTATCCACACCTCTTGCCCCTTTTAAGCAAATAGGTTTTTCACTGGAAAATATTCACCCATTTAGAAGGCCACCATTATATTTGGGGGTTGGAAGCACAGGAATAGTAGCAAATAGAAGAGGACATACTTAAACAGGGTGAGTTTCCAGGATTCACTGCCATTTCTGACAAAATGCAGTTGCACTTTTATGTTTCCGAGCAAGAAAAATACCACTTTGAGAATCTCACCGCTTCTGGTCTTCTAACTGGCTATCCACATTAGCCCAGTTTGTGGCAAGTAACAAACATTAGTTCTAAGCCTGGCTCATCTGCTGATGTGACCTGCTGACAGCTATGTAATTCACTCACCAGGGCTATCTGACCTTTTAGTTGACATTAAATTAAACAGAGTAAACACTGATTTTGTAAAAGATGAGTTCAAATATCTCAACCAAGATTGTAACTTCAAACAAGTTGCTAAAATAAAAGTGTGTTATTTCATAAAACTGGGTATAATTCTCTCTATGCATACTCCAAAAGCTAGTGTTTCTATAACCTTTTGTTGGGATACAGTATTTTCCCCACCCTTTTTGAACTGAACATCTGATAATGGGCAACAGCGCAACAGAGAGAACGCTAAGAGGACCAAAATGTTTGCAAACAAACTTTCATTATTCTAGTTCGATCTTTCACAAACATACTGTACAGAGTCTTATATGGTATAAAACAAAAGAAAACATCTCTGTCTATTCAATTTAACACAACACGAAAATAAAGTAATTAAGACTTTGGGAAATTCAAAGGTACAAGAAAACAAAAATGGTTATTACTAATTCCTCAGCTTTTTACCGTAAACATTTGTCATTTAAGAGACATAGTGTTTAATAAGGTTTCTTTTGTACTGCAAGTAATTTTGGTCTTTCCTCACGGTAGAACAGGTGACGAATTAAATGAACCACATAGCATTCTCTGAAGGAGATGAAAAGATAAAGCTCATAGACACATCTAGCTTATCTTTAAGAATCTATTGTTTCTGAACTTTTCACAAATAAAAATAATGAATTCTCAACTACTGATGCTTCTTTTTGGAAACAATAAATACTGTGAGGTACAATAAATCCTATAGGAATAATAACAACAGAAACATATTAACAGTTTCCTTTGGCAAATTTAACGGAAGTGAATGCTGATGTGAACATAGAAAAAATAATTATAAAACATATGAAAAATGGAAATGACATGAAAAGTTAAAACAAAGGGGGAATTTCTAATTTGTAGACTAATGAGAAATGTTTGAGGCCATTAAATGCAGGAAAGAAATACATTTTCTTGAAATTACTGTGTACTGTTTGACAACATATTCCTTGTTTCTCTCTCCCCCCTTCACTTAAAAAACAAAAGAAAACAACACAACACAGTCTGCAATGTACACCCTAATGGTTTTGGCTGCAGACTGAACTTGAGTAAATATCATCATTTAGTCAGTATGTTGTGGTAGCTGAGGCTGCCGATGTGGTTAACCAGCTCAGGCAACATGTGTAAACATCGGAAACAAAACAAAACAAAACAAAAAAGCTTTGGAGAATCATCTCCGCCCCCCCCCCCCTTCTCACTCTCAATTGCTTGGTTTTAGGCTTGCTTTCATTTTTTCTGACAAATTGTGTGGGGGAAGTGCAGAACACTAAACAGTGAGAGATCCTGTTTTAAACCCCTGTTCTTCTGGTTTTTCAGAAAGGAGTGTTGCTCAATTCAAGTTCAGCACATGTTTTCAAAGCTTCAAAGTACGGCTGCTGTTAAATGTCTTTCGATTTTGTCTATCAAACGGGCTGAATCACATCACTACTGAAGAACTTGCATCAAATTAGACAGCCATACAACCGACCAGCCCAGTTTGGACTATTTTCTTTTTAAAGGATAAGGGTTAGGTCCTTGGAAATGTGTTCAATCCTTTTACTGTATTCAGCTTTGTTCCAAAGTGAGTAATTTGGGCTTTTGTATCCTGAAATATTATCCTGCCTCTAAAGAATAAATGCCTTGGCTGTTTCACACCACATAATTTTGTTTTCCTTTTATGTAACTTAACATATAAGCAAGAAGGATGCAATGTTGATTCTAATAACATTCGGCACTTGAAAGAATCACCAAGTGTTTTTTTTTAAGCGGTTTTCTGGTGGCCGACAAATTGGCCTGTGGTTATGTTGAGTGACTAATTGTATTTTCTTTTCTGGAAACTTGTGCAAAGTTGGCAGTTTTGTGTTAACACTAATACTTTTGTTTGGCATTTGTGCCCTATACTGACCAGACCATTTTTATACAAGTGAATTTTTTTAAAAGACACTTATTGGAAGTATGGCAATAGTTTAAGGATAAAAAAGAAGCATGGATATTACACATCCCCTTGTAGTGTATGAAAAAAAGTGCATGACTGGATTTATGTACTAGTACAGGACATTTAAAAAAATCAGATCTGTGCTGAAAAGCATGCCAGCACCTCTTCATCACTATATCTAGCAGGTAGTAAAAACAAGACCATGTTTTTTTGTTTTTTTAAATGTGCATTAATGCTAACATAAATGAATAGAGCTAGCCAGCAAACTATTTTTCCTGCATATCTAACAGCGGGATGTAACTGTAAAAATTAAACAAAAGAGTTAAACAACATCAATACAATTGTTTTACATCATTGGCCTCTCAAGGCTAAATATTTACAGGTGAATCTGCCATGCTTTAGTTGAAGATTCTGTCAAAACCTTCAAATTCACAAAAGACAACTATTCAGAAGTTCCTTTTTTGTTTCTTTTTTTCTTTTTTTCCCTTTTATTTGCAGGCAACAGTCATGGGTACAAACAAACTGTCTCTTTGGAGAGGACCAAGAATTATTATTGTCAAAATTTGGGCTACTTGCACGGTGTGTGTGTGTGTGTGTGTGTGTGTGTGTGTGTGTGTGTGTATTTAAAGGGTACTTAGTTTCTACCCCAGAAAGATCCCTCCCGCCTTTTCCAAAACTATAAAGGAAAAAAGTTTCAAAAGCACTTAGTGTTTATCTTTTTTATATCTAAAGAAAAGAAAATAGGGGTGTGTGTGTGTGTGCGTGTGTGAACAGAGAGGCATACATGTGTACACACACACACACACACACTCAAATACACAAGCACACACTGACTATGGCAGTTCAAACATGTAGGCCGTCTGGTGAGAGCTGGCATTTGTAGTGTCCGTTCTGAGACTAATCTACTGAAGTGAAGGGAATGTTTTTGTGGAGATTAGGGTTCTGACTGTGCCGATTTCGGCTTCGCACAGAGGAAAACATCATATTGCAACCAGGGACTTTGCACTTGTGCATTTCTCGCAAATGCACAGTTTTGTAGTGCACTCTCAGGGTCCCCTTGTTGCTGTACATTTTGTGGCAAATGTTGCACATAATCCCACCATTGCTCCCGGACAAACTGTTGAACATCAGAGATCCTGAAACTTCAGCCCCTAGGCTGCCAGGGAGGGCAGGGGCCTCGGCCTTGTGCGCCGACTCCCCACTGTCACTCGCCCCGTCAATGTCGTCGAGAAGAATCCCCTCATCACTGCCTGCGTCGGATTCTCTGGAGGAATGGATACTGCTGCTGGACTGGAGGCTGGAGGTGGTGCTCAAGTCAAGGACCATGTAGTCCTCCGCCATGCCTCTCCCGTACCCATTCAGGTGGGAGTCTTCTGTCCCTGCGGGAGAGGAGGCATCTTCCCTGACATCGAGCCCCATGGGGTGGTGGGCTCCATAGATCTTCATCAAAAATTCATCCCGGAGGTCCTTGCTAAGGGAGGGCTGCGATGATGAGTCCAGGCCCATGTCATCGAGTTCTTTGGTCAACAGTTTACGATGCAGATTTATGTTGGCACTGTGTCTAGGAAATCAAGAGGGAAGGGGGGAGGGTAGGTGTGTAGGGAGTGGGGAGGGGTGAGAAAAAGGAGAGCATTTTAAAATTGATTCAGCTTTCACTAGGCATCAAATAAGCACATTCATTGCTAATTGCACCATTATAAAAGCAAACATTTCCCTACATCCTCAGGATTTGGGACTAAGTGGTGGTGGGAAGTGCAATAAGGGGAGCTTTTCATTAACATAATTTTTATAAGAGTAAAATTCTTCAATGGTGGGATGAATGCAAACCCATGCACCTTTTTCTCAATGATTGTTGTTAGTTTTGCTATGTAGCAGCATCAGCTACAGACAATCTCATAGCAGAGATTTAAAAATATATATTAAGTAGAATAAAAGAATGGGAACTTTCTGGTTGTCCAAACCAAATAATTTGAATTTACCTAAAAAAACTTTTTTATCTACAGCAAACACTTTACTTATTTAGAGGTATAAAAAATAGCAAATGGTCTCGATAAGTTAGGTTTAACTTCAAAAATAATGAAATCTTGCCCCTCATCTTCCTATATACTTCATTCAAGTTTTAGGTAGAAAAAAATTTAACTTAGTAGATGAGCAATTTGAAATAGGGTTATGGACTCTTTGGCCTTAATCCTTTTTCTCAGAATGATTTGGGATTTCAGCTAAATCTAATAATAAAACACAATTATTTTCAGGACCTGCTACATTTTAGAGTTGCAAATGTTTTCATTAAGCAATTGAACTTTTAAAATTTAATTCTTTAAAACAGAAATTGAAAAACAGATACTGTTAAAAAAAGACTAAAACCCACCCGCCCTTCAAAAAAATCACATTAAACAACAGAAAACCCAAAGGGATGGAAAGAAAAAAAGAATCACAATAAATACAAAAAAAATCAAGCACATTAATAATATACTATTTCTGTATTTTAACAACTGGAACCCATACTTCTTAGACAAGCAAAACTTTTACTCCACTCACTAAGTGCTTTGCTTGTGTAAAAAAGACAAGGATTTGTCCCAGAGCATCCATAGGGATGTCATGATTTACAAGGCCTGATACGTTGTTATCTGTCTGAAAACATTACCTTTGTATTTACACCCCCCATTTATTTTTAAAGTGCCCTTGGGCATATACCTCTCTCCACTGCAAAGGCTTACATGTTTGAAAAGTACCCTTTGAAGGCTACCCTTCCAAAAAATAAACCTGTATAAATTACAGATATATAAAAGCTTCTCAATAATGGCAGAAGCTCTACTTCTTGGAGAAGTAACCGTGATAAATAGAAATTATCTGTAATAGCCGTTATAAAGTTCAACAGACCTCTTGATTATAAATAAAAAGTATGGAAGACCAAAACGAGTCACTCCATTTGGTGACAAATGTGGCTAACTCTTCTGCGAGGTGGCTGAGAGGTATGTGCCTCAGAGACAAGGAAGGGGAGAAAGACTTCTCCACCATCCCACACGAGACAATATATACAGCACTCTGGTTTTAAGGGGAAGAGGGGCACAGCCCTCTCCACACTGCACTTAGGAAGGCTGAGCTTACCTTGTGATAATAAGATCAGCTTTCTAATCTTTTGCTAAATCGATCACAAAAGAAAGCAAGAATGAGAGACAGAGAGAGAAAAAGAAAGAGAGAGAGAGAGAGAAAACAAATTCACATTCTAGACATCTGGTTTTTTTTTAAAAAAACTTCAACAATAAAATAGGGATTTAAAATGTTCTGATCACAAAATCATTTTCTGTCATAAGCGATCATCTCATATGCTGTCTTGATGATTTTCAGATCAGCTACATAATCCAAAAATCATAAATCAAATTAAGATAAAACAAATTCACAGCATCAGCATCATCCATAAATGAATTCTACACAGATGCATGCAGTGCGCAGATATGTGAATGATAAAGAGAAGTTGTCCCCACGGTCCCTGCTCTGACAGTCTCCCCATTTCCTTGGGGTCAGAGGGCAGATAACTCCAAGGGCAGGTTGCTAAGCTGAGTGCAGGAAATGCCTACTGGGAAGTCTTTACCCTGACATGTGGGTATGACACCACCAGAGTTACTATAAGAATGCAGAAACAGAGTTACACTCTGTATTATTACTCTGTTGATAAAACAATCTGCCAGTCATAAGCAGCTCAGGAAATCCTACCCCCTTTCTGTTCATTATTTTTAACACCCTCCCTGCTTTCTTAATTTCACAAGCACATATTTTGCGGTTGACTGTAATCTAGAACTGTGTTGCTTCTCACACATCTGCAGTTATCAATTCCTAGATTCACTGCTGAGAAAACAGCAGCCAGATACACAACAGTCACATAAAAACACACTGAATAAGAAGAATAAACATCGACAAAGGACACACTGATCACCCAGATGGACACATCTTTCCTAAAATGACTTGTGAAATTACACATCTCCACCGATATGTTACCAGTAAGAGATGTTTCTCTTCATTTCTCACTTAACAGCAATAGAAATCTGTAATCTAATTAGATGATGTACCAGCCCTCAATATCTGTCAACCAAACGATGTGCAGAAATGTGTAGCCCAGCTCTGGCACTCTGTTCAACAGTGTCCCTTTTCCGCTGTCAGCAGTACTGTTGGCCTCTGCTAATATAATTACATTGACTTTTATTCAATTAAGTGCCATCCTTCGCTTAAAAAAAATCCTACTTTATCAATTGATTCAGGTGTAATGCAATAATAAAGATGAACTCATGGCAGTGCATTAGCTCTGCTGTTCATAACTTCAGTACACAGGTTCATTCATGGCAGTCGATTTCCATTATGCAACCACAGTTCAAGAGCATTGATTTTTTTATGTTCATTTCTTAATCTATTTCATTTTTGTTTAATAATCCTCCTAAATACCATATGCAAAACACTAGAAATGAGGATGGGAAGAATGGGCTATAGAAAGCCTGCTGGTTTTTTCTCGTGATTGTGAGCTTTTGAGATTTTTCTAACAAAGTCACGCAGTATTACTGGGGTAGTAAGAGGAAAAGAAAAGGAGGGAAAGGAGGAAGACTTTAAATTCTTTAAAGAGTACCGATTCTGCCCCTCAAGAAGGTAGGTTCAGCTTTCACAGAATGGACGAAAGACAGCACTTGATTTAACAAAGCCCTATTGTCAGACTGTGGAATCGGTCAATCCAAACCATTAACTGTCATAAAATACTGTCTTCATGAAGAGATACAAAGACCTATGGTTAACAGCAATTTACAAGTTTATTTGGATAAGAAAATGGAAGAGGCAAAAAGGGAAGAGGGAAGAGACACAGAAGAACTCATGCCTACTGACTGTAAGATACACAGAGAAGAGGATCGTTGGATGGCAGGAGGATGGCAGGCAGACAGCTGATCTTCTCTCCTTTAGACTCCCCCTTCCTCACTTCCCTTCTAAGATCAAGATCATGTTCTCGGGAGATGATAAAAAAATAATAATAAAAAATAAAAAGATTAATAAAGGCTCACACCCAAATGAGAGAACCAGAACATTGCAGTCTGAATAGTCAGCACCTTCGAGAAACCATGACGTGTCAGGTACAACTGAAAAGTAAAATGGTTAGGGAATAGGGGCCATTGGATATTAATACTACACTTAACCTGAATATTCGAAACTAAACAGTGAGTCAAGCTCTAGGTTACATGAGAAGTCCAACGTCTAACTCTTATTTCTTCATCAGTTTTGAGCCATTATAAACTTAGTGAACTGAAATAAAATACTTGATAATTAATTATAATACCTCCAGTTACAATGGAAGTAAGGCTCCATTTTGGATTAGTTTTGCCTTTATTTTCTTGCTTACCTCTGCCACTGAACACACGCACACACGCACACACACACACACACACACACACACACACACGCACCCCTTAAATTATATTGTCCAGAACAATCTCAGTGTATTTACATGGCAGATAACCCCCACACACAGTGTGTATATGTATGTATGTATGTATGTATATGTGCATGGGGATAGAGAGACAAATTTATATCCAATTTTGGGAAATCTGGATACCAAGTTTGAGTGTATTATGGGACACTGAGTTAACAACACTATCCAGATTGACAGAAGAAAAATTAAAATTTCTGCCCCACTTAATTCTCTTCTCTGGCTTGATATAACACTATCTATTGTCTTTAACTGCTCAAAAAATTTTATATTACCATTTATGAATAATAGGATGTTTACAGTCCTGTGAATTAAATTACGTTTTTGATAGCATGCTTTTCTGCAGGAGCTAGTTGTTCTATAGGCCATTGTTTAAAAATTCTCTCCAGATGATCTGAAAACCATTGCTAGCTTAGGAAAAAAATTCAATGTAAAATTGTAGTAAACAACACTAAAAAATACAAAAAAGCGAAGAAGTACATGTTAAATGCAAGATTTCAAAGCTAAGCAGATTCTGGAGAATTGAAAGTATGAAATTCAGTCACTTCAATCCCTTTCAATATAAAACAAATCATCCGTACTGGTCACGCAGACAGTTCCCACTACATTCAAATTATTCACTTGAAGATAAGCTCCCACCAAACTCTTCAGGGGTTTAGCTAATTTACCACACAGATACGGCACGTCTGTTGTAATAACACACGGGATGTATTGGGGTCGACCATTTATCAGAATTAGACTTCTTTTCTCAATTCACAGTGAATTATGCTGCCTACAGGACTCCCCTCTCTCAGAACCTGCCATCCCCTTATGGCCCCTAATGTGGCAGGCAAACAAAATTGACAGTCTCATCTTGTCAACAAGGGGCGATTCTCCTGAGAAGCCATTTAACTTTGCCCAGGAAGCAATGTATTAATGTGCCTGCCCCAGGAATGTTAATCATCTTCAAGTTTCCGACCTAACTTTGACATGAATGAAATCACCAAATTTGTTTACTAAATGAATCGTAATATGCTAATAAGAAAGCATGACACATATGGAAAAGCCAAACAGATGGTTTGTTTACTCCACTTTGCAACTTTATAAATGTTGTAACTCTGAAGATGTTAGTGAGAATTATTGATTTGTTGGCAGAGGCAAACGTGTCTTTTGCATACTAAATCTGGCGCTACAGTTAGAAAACAATTTGTCATTGCTATGGAATGCATAAAAAATGTTAATGCTGTGATGGCATTTGAGAAAGCATATTGGTAGGTGGAAATGTGTATGCTGAATGTTTGGGTTAAGTGCAGCATTAATATCCAATGGCTCTATTCCCTAACCATTTTACTTCTGAGCTGTACCTGACACACCAAGGCTTCTCAAAGGTGCTGACTATTCAATAGGTACCTGTTGCACTGTAATGTGAGGCCCTGAGTGCTGCATTGTGCACAGAATTATGTTTTCACAGCATTTGGAAATTTTCTCCATCAAACACTTCATATGGTATTCAGTTTACTATTACCATTGTTAAGAATGAGCCAAGTCAAGAACGCTGGCATCTTTTAAGTATTTATATAAATCTGAGGTAATTTTTTAAAAATTTCATATTTACCCTGGATGAACTAACTCTCAAGTCTTCCATCCCTTGATTTAGTCTGACTTACACAGTTTAGAAGACACATTCCCAAAATAATAGGAATGAATACGTTTCTCTTGATTTTCAAAATTTTCTGCCATTTTAAAATTAAACTTTCTTTTCTAATGTGTGTAACATGGAACATGAATTTCTTCCTGAGAGCTTTTTCAAAGGAAATCTTTGCTAAAAATAGTCAAAATGTTTTACTTCAGTAAAATGGTCAAGTTATGATCTTTTAAAAAGATAACATTAGAAATGTATGAGTTCAAGAGAGGAGACAGAATTTTGTAGGCAACATTACTATTTAGTCATGGCCTTATCTAGAACGAATTCTATGTTGAAAATGAAACTACTTTAGGTATATAAATAAAAAGAATGCACAAAATCTTAATTTATGTCTTCGGTTAAATGACGTTAAAATTGCCAGCTGAACAGAAACTCCAGTTAACCAACCAGCAGTGCACCTATGTTACTAAACACTTCAATTTTTAGAAACATTCAGTCGATTTTTGTAAAGTTTGTTTTACTTTTCAGTTTTGTTAGCATAGCTGAAGAAGCAGAATTTTGTATTAAAGAGGTGCTTACTTCTCCTAATATTTTTAACCACTCCCCCTGTACCTTCTTAGTCCTACACATACATATTGAGACTACTGCTAGTCTTGTGGGATTTCCTGGTGTATCACTATGAAGTGCTGAAATGTTTACCTGTCTGCAGAAGAGAAATGAGAGCACAAAGTGATCTAAAGAAACCACTGAGTTCATCTTGCTGCTCCAGGATCACTCTGGAGTAAGAAACATTAGTGGCTATCCCAGACTAGCGCTTATATCTCATTTGAAACATCTCCTCATTCCTGACCAACAAAGAAAATTTCAATAAAGTACTTTTACTGGTTTAACAACAGTGAGCTCCGGGGATTGTCAAAGTGCTAAGCCTTTTCCAAGGAGAGAAGAAATCAGCAGCTCAAATATAATTAACCTTCCATTCTCAATGCAAACTGCCACGCACAGGAGCTCTGTGGTCTATTAGCTAAGTCATAATGGCCAACAGGCAGAAGCAAAATTGGTCAAAAAGTTGGCTGCTGCTGTCATATTTTTGGAATTATGATTAATGGCACTAATAATGCGGATGATTACTGATATGTGTATCTCCAGCAGTTTATCATATTGCTCTGACTGCCTACACAATAAACAGGATGCTATCATTTACCTCTTTATTGAAGGCAATCCTTCTCTAGAAGGAGAATATTCTAATTACTTTGTAATGTTTTATGTCTTAAACATTTTGCAGCTCTGGACCTTGCCAACTGCTTCGTGTCTACCATTGATTAATTACTGAATGTTTAATCAAAATTTAGAACCTAATGTAGTCATTTATGAGCTCACTGCAGTGCCAAAGTAGTTAGGCTTTCCTCCCAAGTTTGGAGAGTGTTGGGTTCAAAATCAAATCCCAGCTATGCATGAGGATCCAAGAATTTCACCTTGGGTGCTCTGAGGTTGCCAATTCCATCTTTGCTGATGAATGGAAGGTAATCTAACTACAGGGTAAACAGCATCTTTACCTACCCTCTTTCCACTGGATTTTCCTTTCTTTTTTTCTCCAATTCCCTAATCAACAGAGCACCTCCATTGGCTGCTTGTGAAAAACAAGAATGTCCCAAGAATGTCCCTGTGAATGCCCATCATGAGAACATAGTTTTGAAGTGGTTAAACAAGTGAAAAATAATTTGCTGGGACAAATACATGAGTTTTTTTTAATGTGGATTTTTTATGGTACTGTCATACAACCATTCACCGTTGAAGTTAAGTGTTTTTTTAATACCATTACTGAACTGCTGAAATGGATGCTAATATAGCTTGGAGTGCTAATGTCAAGTCCCGGTAATAAAAAAGACAGACTGCTGAATGAAATAATTTCAAGTAAAAAATAGAACAAAAGTGCTCTCTCTCTTGCTCTCCACTTTTATTGAATTGGGACTGACTGAGCCAATTGCTTTAGAAGTCTGTAAAACACAATTACTAGTGAGCGAACTGACCCACCAGTGCCCCCGCAGTGACGGGGCTGACGGACTAAACAGGCAGCAGAGTTAGAGCAGCTCCCCTTAGCTGGCCATCAGACCGAAGAGGCTTCCTTCTGAGGGTCTATTGTCCTCGTTGTCCAAATCTGTCTTCTTTTACTCACAAAAGCTTGTTATTTCCTATTGATGTGGTAACATAACTTCGTACATATCTTTCAGGATAAAAATGTCTGTTCTAGCAATTAAAGATGATTTGTCTTTTGATATTCTTATTTACGAGGGTGTTTATGTATAAACACACATACACATTATGTGGATGTACTCAGATTAGAACGTTAGCATAATTCTTGAATAGCTGGTAATAATTCAGATTGATATATTCAATAGAAAAACTGAGAATCACTTGCATATATTCAGTTAGCAAAACTTGGCTTTTTCTTCCTTTGTAAGGTAAAGTCAAAATAATTAGAGCAAGCAAGAAAAGAAATTAAACCAGAAGTGGGTAACATTTTTCCTCCTAGTTAATAAAAGAACTAATAAACTCCATAAAGTACTAGAGTTACGATCACTAACACTTCAGGCATAACAGCTTTTTACCAGGAATTTACAACTCCTGTTTTAATTCAAGCAGCTTGCATTAGGACATAAAATCTAGGTATTTTTTAAAAAGTGTAGTTTTATGTTAAATAACTGAAGAAAAATTGACCTTTCCCTAAAAAGTATTCTTTCCTTCTTCCTCAGCCTGCTTCTCTCTCTCTCACATGCATGTATACACATACACATGTATCTTATCACTCAAGAATCAAAGTTACTAAATCCCTTTTTTATGACATTGTAATTTTTTGGCAAGTGTTAACTCCTTTCATATTCTGCCACATTCATTTATTTGAAGTTTGTGGGAGTCTTACAAAAAAAACATTAAATTATTTCTGAGAAGGATTTTTTTAAAAGAAAGAAGCAATGTTATAGCTCAACCTTCACTATGAAATTTTAACAAAGAAAAGTCTCCCTTCTTCTTAGCATAACAAATGATCATTTACAGCAAGACAGAGCTAGTAGAAGCCTTTCACCTATGAAAAAACCATTCTTAGCAGGTTTGATACAAATGAATGTTAATATATGTGTAGTCTTACAGCCTGCTTCCTGGTGGGAAATGGCCTATATTTTTCTAAAGAAAAGATTATCTACAAAAATGAATATCTCAAATGAATAATTATTTATGAGAATGATTCACATCAATAAAGTCTATCAGAAGGTCAGATAGATGATGGTAGACCCAAGAGAGGAAGAAATCAAGAAGACAACGACCCTTTCGAAGTGGTGTCATCATGAAAAACACTGCTTGTGCATTCAGTATGTACGTTCTGCTCTCAGTGCTGTTTTTGCCTGAATTTTCAAGATAATGCTGCAAGAGTAGTACCTTGTTCCTTTCGAGGGAAGGTAAGAATAAGAAGCATATAGAAGCATTATGTTTGTGCAATGGGAGTTATGTAGAAATTAAATGTAACTCCCATCTATAGAAATTTGTAAAAAATCTCTTTGTACCATTCTCCTGCCATTAAGCTTTGTTGTCTATTTGGTAGGCAGTTTGGTGGGAGTGACTGGTGTAGTTCTTGGGGTGGAGGAGTGAAAGGTCAGCAGAGGCTTAAATGAGCTTGTCTTACATCCAGCTGGGCCAGCAGGAGGTCATTAGGAAGATAGGAGGCTCACTTCAGGCTTGACAGAGTCTCTCCTTATGATACTAGAAGACTGTCTTGCTCGTTGCTCTTCTCCTACTATATAAAAAGAACCCCAGAGACAGGAATGACACTGAAGTTTATCTTACTACCAAAGTTTCACTTGAGGAGGGCACAACTAGCAATTACTCAGAAGGGGGATTTATTTTGTTTGCTTGCCTTTGATGGAAAGTAATGGAGATAAGTACAAAAGACCTATTGATCTGTTGGCTTTATTGTGAAATCAAATAGAGTAACACAGGAAAAAATCTCTTCCTTAACATTTAGGAGTCAGAGGACCTGTACAACTTCACTTCATAAAATAATTTTGGAAATGCAATTTGATTGGCAAACGTATAGGAAATGAAATAAATGGCTGATACCTTAGAGAGGATTAACATACTGTATTTGACAGCTAATTATATTAGGGCAAATATACTAATAGTTATCCTGAATTGGTGCTAAGTGGCTCATGGAGGTATTGCCTAGTGAAATCATGTGTAATTATTGAAAATCTCTCCTTAGAAAAGTTTTCTATAAGTTTCCTAACATAGATAATGATGGAAAAAATCGATGCTGCTGCTGAGAAGGTGATAACAGGAGGCAGGTAGCATGTTTTCACATCTTCACCTCTGTTGTTAATGCATGCAGTGGCTCATCAGAGGTAGCTCATGTTAATTTATTCCTGCACACCTGTACGGGGCTGGAAGTCAGGTAATCAGATAAGCAAAAACTATACATCTTTGCTTTTTAACTACAGCTACCCAGAGGCCTATACACAAACAAATTTAGTTCTGGAGACATCAGCAGGTTTTAATAAACCAAATACAGATGTCTTACTCCATACAAATCAAGAAGTTTACATGTTTAAATCTGGACGGGTTTAACTAGCAATCAAAGAGAAGGTTCACACTTGGTACCAAATGGTTGCCTCATATTTATTTATAACTCACCCAAAGCAAATATTATTTTGTTTTTAAATTTATTCATGGAGTTGAATCACCTTTCCTACACCTTGAAGATCAAACACACACATTCACTTTTCTGATAAAATTTAAGACAAACTTTGGCAATTAGTGGCTACTATTTTCAGAGAAAGAGGAATAAAAATGGTAAAAATCATAGATGAAAAACAAAGAGACACATACTTTTTTCTATGTAGATCACCAAGTTTCCATATAGAAAGTTTTCATTTTGGTTGAGGGAGTTCTAAAATTGCCAATCTCTAAAGCAGATAGTTGTAAATAGTTTTAACATATTAGCAAATGGTAAGGAATTTTAGGGAAGGAAAGGACAGAGGGTATTTATTTATTTATTTTCTGAATAAAAAACAAATGTAATTTATAAATGGGGTTCCCTTCAGTACAGGTTATCCATGGCTACTCAGCCCTCCTGAGGATCAATATTCAAGACAGAGGGAGAGAATATGACCAAAGGCAAAGTATGCCCAGATAATTCTATGACACACACTTCAAGAAAATTTCCCTTATAAAGACTGTAGGTTCTAGGCCCATTAGTTATAATTTCTTCTTCCCAGGGAGTATTTCATGTGAATACCTCAAAACTGAGGCCCATCTTGGCTGGGTAGCTCAGTTGGATGGAGCATCATCCTGATGCACTAAGGTTGCAGGTTCGATCCTCGGACAGGGCACATCCAAGAAACCACCAATGAATGCATAAGTAAGTGGAAAAACAAATCAAGGTCTGTCTCTCTCAAAAATCAGTAAAAATTAAAACAAACAACTAAACAAACAAAAAAACTGAGGGCCAACTTCCTGTTCCCTGACAGAACAGTATCTTAGTAGCACAAAAATCATGGGATAAACAAAAAGGAAGGAAGGGCGTTCAGAGACTTTCAGGACTAACCCTACATAATGTTATCAGTACACGCTCAATTACCTTTTAGTATCGTAGTTCTTTAGAGAGAAAATAATTTACATTATTCTAACAGCCACCTACTGACTGAATGAATTGGGCTTTGTGTGTATTAGCTTGCTCTTCATCATTAATGTGAATGGTCCTCTTTGCTTTTGAATTTCTTAAGCTCACATTCATTCACAACTGTGTAAAGAAGGACACTTAGAATCCTCAGCCATGTGTGCCTCCATTCTCTCTTTTCTCCCTTTTTGCTGACTTTAGACAAAGAACATTCTTGCTAATCAAAAAGCCTTCAATTTGATCTTATAAAATCTAGAAAAGACCATAGCAAAGGTCTGGTAATCTCTGTTAACTAGCTGCCAAATCTCCAATATAGTATTTAACATCTTTCTACTTTCCTCTTACTAACATGCCTATCTAGAGACAAAAATGCAGCTCCCTCGTGTATAACCATCTTGGAAGAAGCCCAAGAAAACCTGTGTACCACTCTTATAAGGTGTTCTAAACCCAAAGACAAAAGGCTGTTTTTATAAGCAGAAGGGAAAAGGTTATTCTGTTAGTTTTTCACAGGCATCCTAGAAGCCCTGTAGCTCTGCACACTTCAGCCCCCAGTCAAAATCCCTTCTAATGCTTTATTTGCACAAGGAAGACATTGTGCAGTCAAGGATGGATGAATCGAGACTCTGGGGAAGGGAAAGGAATGGGCCTGAGGACAACAGGATTAAAGGCAAAGGATGGTTTCTGTTTTGGAAGGTCTGTTGGCTCAAAGAAAAGTAAGAAAAATTGCCTTAGCTTCATTGCAGAGGAAAAAGCAGGGACAAGAAATTCCTGGGGTCCTTGTGACTAGCACAGTAAAAGTGAAGCGAAAGGGAAAGGTAAGTCTAAGGGGTAGATCAGAGATGTGATTCAAGAGGCTTTGTGAATAAGGAGATGAAATTACAGGCCAAAATTAGTTGATGAAATGATGATAAAAGGCTGGAACAGAAATAAAATTATGTTCAAGTCTAATCTGCTGAGACACAGCAAGAGGCTGGTACCCAAAAGGAATCACTATTTCCAGTTATTAGGTGGTAAATATACTTTCATTGCATATTAATTAACTCTATAGCATATTAATTGACTCTATGAAGTCTATGACTTCATAGACTCAACAGGGATGAACATCTTTCTTCTTAAGGAAAAATGTCAAAATTAAAGTATCAGAGTTTTTGTTAAGTTTTTAACATGGGATCAAAATATCTGAACATTCCTGAAGAGCAAAATTTCAAGTGAAAATCAAAAAACTTCCTTTGTAGAGTATTTTTTTCAATTTTTTTTCATTGATCATGTGTGACAACATCCAGAATTAAAACAGTTAGGTGTGATGGGATATTTCAGCGCAATGAAATGTGTCACCTGTCTTATGAGGTTTGCCATGTCTTACGTGACTGAACATATGTGGGAGAATATCAGTATTATTTTCCCACTTAGAATATACTGGTCTAAATTCCCATAAGGCTGGTAGCAAATGAAGACTGAAACACTCCCTTATCAATAAATGTTTTTTCCTTAGACAAACCACCTTCTCATCAGGACCTGCTTATGCATTAAGACACAAAAACACGGTGGTGTAGAGGAAAGCACCGAGCTTTGAGTTCTGTAGACTTTTGGTCCTAGAGTCATTTTATTCCAGTGTTATGACTTAACAATGTTTTCAGCAAACCAACTAAAACTGTGATAGGAATTCATGCAAATAAGCTTAAATTTTGGCTTGTCTTCAAACATTCCATTTTCATAAATATTTTATGCAGGTTTTCATGAGTCTTTTATTTTTGTTTAAAAAATCCATTGCATTAACCTCATTATCACTAGTGCACTATTTTAAATTTAAAAGAATGAACATTACAAACTTGGGGAAAAAAGGTTGGGTATAGTATTATATTTTATTATTCAAAGTATAGCTATCTTGTCTGCCATATGCTGAGACTGTGGATGATAACTCGGAACTGAAAAGAACTTGGTTACCACAAACCATTTTCACAGAACAAGGTAAATGGGAGTGGGGAAGAGGGGCTCCAGGAGGGGAAATCTTTAAGAAGATAGATTTCTCTTCAAAGCATGTTCTGAGTTGTATAAAGTAAGCCACTTATTTTTCTCAGAAATTTTGCTTTTCATGAATTTGGCCCCTTGAACTATACTTCAATACAATGAAATACATTTTAACTTTTATTTTAAAAAAGTCTAATCTTTTAAATATTCTAGAAGCAGGTCACTACTTTCCAGTGGCACTTTTATTATATGTTACTTTGTCAAAGGCTCTACCTAACTGATCAGCACTAGAATCTGGGTGGTGGCTATGGGCAAACTTCCTAGCTAATTTTGTTTCTTCTACATATACTGATTTTTGCATGCAATAAATTTTTCTCTGAAAATATTTTTAAAAGACAATGTAAAACAAAAACACCACATCCAATATAACAGGAAAATGAACTGGTGTGTCTCTAGCTGGACTGGTGTGTTATGTGAATGATATGCTCATAAGCATATCTCCCTCAGGGCAGGGTAACTGTGGTATCCCACCCCTGACCACCTTGACACATTCCATTTATATGACGTTTTCTTTAGGACTAAAAAAGAACATTGTTGGTTTAGGACCAGCTGCTTCTGTTTAAGCCCAACTGTTTCAGAGCTGCAGCTACATAGCTAAGGTGTGATATCATCTGAAGGCTGGACATTATATATTCTAAGAGCTCCTAAAAGTATATGCATGCCTCCCCTTCTGTGCACAATTCTCATGATAGAGTATATTTCTGAGATTTGCTAAAGACGTTGTCAAGCTAAAATAAAGAAACCTACACCACCATACCATTTACCCATATTAACAATTACTTTGGTCCCATTTTCTTCTGATATTTTTATGATTCAAAGAATTCAAGGACACACTGAATACTCATGTAAGAATGATAACATTTCTGGTTATACCTACGGAGATGCAGGCTGTCTCGATGTCCTGGACCTACGGTTCTTTCCATCCGTAAATTTCTGTTTCTATATTGGATAAATATGTGTGTATGAAGATAATATATTGATTTAATTAAAAAGCCACGAGGCAAAGCAGAAATATTTATAACAGAAGCTGTGGCTTCTAAGTGAAAGTTCATGGGGAAGCAGGGAACTGTGTACACAGTTAACTGATTCACACATCTAGATGCATGGAAAAACATACACATACATACACAGAGCACAGAGAAAAATGGCGTGCATTACTGGGTAAGATGGCACATGATTCTGCATGCTTAATCATGACAAGCACCAACTGCAACAATCCTTCATGAGCATGGCAGCTTGGTTATCTGTGGTCACCGTGGACAATCTTTACAGTGCATCAAACACATCTAAGCTAGATTTCTTAATGTTAAGTCCAACATGACTGGCACCCTCCACCCCCAGCAGGAGCAGCCAATGGAGATTTACTGACCTGTCTCTGCTTCGGCGAGAGGGGAAGGCAGCGTTGCAGCCAGCCACTGTGCAGACATGCATCTCTTTTAAGTGAACGTTCCTATAGTGAAGCTTCACACTGTAGGAGCTTTTGAAACTCTTCTTGCACACGTAACAGATTTTGGGGTCAGGGCTAGAACACAGGTCACCTTCTGGGGAGAACTTTTGAGGGCTGCCGTAATTCAGAGACGATGTAAAACTTTCGTGCAGGGCAGCCATGCTGGCTCCCCCACCATTGTATAGTCCATACTGGCTCATGTAAAACATGTCGTAAGTGGGATCTGTGAATTCTTCCTTCACCTTGATGATGTCCTGGTGAGAGGGCTCACTGTGGTTCTCGTCAGGCCTCTCACTGTTCATCAGGACTTTCTCACTCACTTCACTGTGAATGTGCTCATCCCCCTCCATGGACTCCTCACCTAGTTTGGGCTCTGAAGACTCAGACTCGTTTTCATAATCCCGCTCAGGTTCTTGATCCTCAGAAGTCATGCTGTCAGCCCTTCTTATTTCAGTCCTTGAAATGCACCGGGACCTGCTATGCTTAGAAAAGTCCTTCACTGACATGCCTGGACTCATCTCCTCTTGGGAGTGGCAATGATTGTCGTGGCTCACGTCATTTACCACAGCTCCAGCATCATTTGGGTCATCATCTTCATCATCAAACTCATCAGCAGTATCAATAATTTCTTTCTCAATCTTCACAGGCATGCTGGACTTCCTGGGCTTCTTCTTGGGGGCCAGGTCAACACTGGGCTCATGAGTGGCCATCATCACTACTGGTGCTGCTGGCTCAGAGGGTGGTGGTGGGTGCTGCTCTATGGTACCACTGGATGGAATGATGGGACTGGTCGGAATGGAGGTGGGAGGGCTCACCATTTCTCCTGGAGCGAGTAAACTTCTATAAAATGGAGGAACTGGTTGGACAGTCTTTAGCCCAGAAAATACCAGCTGGCTAGGCAGAGGACTCTGTAAGACAGGGTCTAGCGGGGGAGTGGTAAAACCCATTGGGGGACGGCCAGGGCTGGTGAGTGTGAGATTTGATTTTGTACTTGCTATGACGGGGGTGGCAGCTCCTGATGTGGCACGAATTAAATCTTTGTCTCGGTTATTCCTCAGCATAGGCATGTGAAGGCGAGGGTTGGGGTTTGCACTGTGGCGATTACGGCTTCGGAGGGAGCTAAAGACCATGTTGCAACCTTCGATGGTGCATCGATGTTTGATCTTCAGGTGAACAGCATTATAATGAATTTTGAGAGTACCTTTATCATAGAACGTCTTCCCACATGCATTACAGAACACTCTTCCTTTCCTAGAGGCTGACCCCATTCTTCTCATACGGTGGATCCGGAATGAGCTTTTTGGGTGTTCAGTTTTGGTCAGATCACTGACTGGGGCAGAATTCTGAATGGGGGATACGCAGGGTGGCTCGGTTTTGGGCTCCACATTAGTAATGCTGGTCAAGGCGTTTCTATTGGGGGTCTGATCGTTCTTGTAAGGTGTGGGAGATACTTCAGATTCACTGCTCTCATTATATTCATTCTGGGTTGAAAGGCTCGGTTCCCGCAGCCTCAGTCCTGGTTGCTCTAACAGTAGCCCGTTTGGAGGCAACCCTAGCAGTGGGGCTGAGACTGGGTTTATGTACTGGAATGGAAGCAGAAATGCAAGGCTGTTGGGGATGTTTTCGAAGTGATGAATGCTGGAAGGGTTGCTGTTCTCTAGGTGAGCAAGAAGGCTGGGACTCCTGGTGCGATTATTACTCTCAATGAAAGTCCTTATATCTGAGTCTGTCTTTGAAGATGGTACAGCCACAGCCTGCCCTTCCTTCTCCTGAATTGCCATCAGCTCTACAATGGATTTAGTTTCTCCAAACCGCAGAAACTGCTGAAGGGTGATGATTTCCTCTTCTCGAGACATGATGGCCCAGCGGTCCAGCACCTTGCCGGCAGCATCCTAGAGGCCACATCAAAGAAACAACAAAGACAAACACAAAATCTTATTGATTGTGCATAACTATTTAATGTAACTGAAGGTGCTCTGTCTGCTCATGAAATATCGAGAGCAAGAGCAGGAAACAACATGCAAACACTGTTAATAAAAGTCAACCCACAAAGCAAACTTTTCTGCCATGCAAATGTAGTAATTAGAGTCACAGTTAGAGAAACAGATTGAGCTTAATAATGTCAAAACAAACAAAATGTAGACCACTGGGGCTCTGTGATCTAAAATGTCTTCACTATTGCTATTTTAACAACAATGGTCTATATGCTATGCAGCTATTTAGCATACATTAGTAGAAGACGTGAACTCTTGCTGTGAAACCCAGTAAAAACTCAAGAAAAGTTACCTTAATCCTTATTAAATAATGACACTGTAGGAAAGAATTAAGTGTATTTTGCGAATTTCATTTCTTCAACACAAACAGACATAACACTGGGCTCAATGATGAAAATTCCTTTCAAAAGGAACTATTATGTGACTTTCTAAATCAAAAAGATGAATAAGGCAATATTACCTCCTATACTCCATTACTAAGCCATATATAGTTTTTTTTTAATGGCCATATTCTAGTGACATTTAATAGTTGGCAATTTCATAAGGTAGAGTAAGAACAAACAGTAATTGTACTTTTCCAGAAAATTGATTATAATCATATGATTCAAAGTTTGAGTTAGAATTAAAACATTTGACTTTTATGATCTTGTTATAAATGACAGTTACAGATATTTAGAAAGTAAACATGTGATGGATTTAGATAGAATAAATGTGTAAAAATGTTTTCTCTTAGCATCCTCCTCTGATAGCAAGGGAGTCCACAGAGAATACACATCAGTAATCACGACACTATGTATTGTTAAATATACATTAAAAAGCATTTCACACTTTCATTTTTGCTAGTAACTATGAGATTTGCCTGGAGGTAGAACTTAAAAATTCTGCAATGTAATGTCAGGCAATCCATTTCAGCATGGATTGAGAGCAATCTATTCAAACACTTAAATAATGACTCCATCACTTTCCAGGGCACAGCTTCTTTCCACCAGGACAGGACTCTTTGCAACCTTCTGTGAGTGACACTTGCTCCAACCTTAACCACTGATTTAAGAAAGCAACAACAACAAAAAGACACACTTATTAATTGCAAAGAGAAAACTCATTAGTTTATAATGAAGAAACTTAGCAGATCACCTTAACCAAGTGATCAAAATTAACCTCACCAGTGAATAAGTATCATCATGTACCTAGTGATAGATTCACTAAGAAGGGCACCTTATTCCTTTTGTGGTTTTCTTGTCAAAAATTTGTAACCTCAATCTAATCATGAGAAAACAGCAGACAAACCAAAATTAAAGAGCATTCTACAAAATAGTGGCTAGTACTCTTCCAAGTGTAAAGTTGGGAAAGATTTTTTTTAAATGAAGTATAGTTAGAGATTAGAGGAAACTAAGAAAATAGGATATATAAATATAATGTGAAATCCTAGAAATCCTAGATCAGAAAAATGGCATTATTAGTGGGAAAACTGGCAAATTTGAATAGCTTCTAGATTACTTAATAGTATGGTATCAATCTTAGTTCTATGCTTATGTTAGATGTTACATTAGGAAAAGCAGGACAAAGAGAATGGTACTACTTTTGCAATGGAAAATTCTCTCTCATAGACAGGTCTACTCAGCCTTGTGATATAAAATTCTCTCTGGACCACAGTCATATGGTATGAACCATGACAACTAGTTTGATTATAAGGAGAAACTTGTCATTTATTTAAGTTCCTTAAAAAAAAAAAGAAGCTCTGATAATTATGTGCTGTTCCTTATAAGGCTGACTCCTAGCATTCTATCATTTTACACAAAGTATATGCTTGGGTGCGTGTATGAGGGTGTCCATTCTTACACAAATTGTCACACACAGATGTGTCCCTCTGTCATCTTGTAGGTAAAATTAGCCTTCAGACCAAATGCTCTTGTGCAGCTATCTCCTCAGAATTGTCAATATAATGATGTGGATAAATGGTGACTCTGGATGATCCTGGAGTCCTGCATTAGCCATTAAAAAAAAAGTGTCATCATAGCAATTGGTCTACTTTATATATATTTTTTAAGGTTGGGGGGCAGATAGGGTAAGCAAAGGAGGGCGTTGGTGTTGTAAATAAAGAAATTTTAAATTATGGTTTTTGTATAGGTTATCTCATTTGAACCTCATAATAGCTTCCAGAGCTCAGAGCATGTTTAACAGATGAGAAAACAGAGGTGAAAAAGGGTGAGATGGCTTGTTAAGGTTGCCAAGATGTTAACTTGGAGTTCAGTGCTTGCACCTAGAAATTCTGACTCCAAGTTCACTGAACACAATGATTGTCATTCTGTGATGCCATTTCCCGGGTGAGCACACGGAGATGGTGATGCAGCGTAGAACTTCTGAAGAAGGCTGGTCTCCAGAGTACAGTAATGTCCTCTTCTACATTATTTTTCTTTACCATCAAATCCACTCTCTTGATTGTTCTTTTATAGAGCCTTTCACTGTGGATTGTTTCTCAGGCTGAACCCGACCTGAGCAGCATACAGTCATTTCTTCCTCAGGTTCTTCCCAGGGAGCCTGCATCTAAATCTGCATATCGATAATGTACTTACACAGCTGCCAGCCTCTGGTATTAAAAAGGCCTGAGAAACCATAGCAACTGATCAAACCCACCTGAGGCATCTCCTCTCCATCACCCTCCTGTCTTCCCTCACCCAACAGTACACAGCAGTCCCATATGGTTTCTCTTTTCTCCTGGCCTGACACAGTGCCTGCTGCCGTTTCTGAAGCCACTACCTTTCAGACTCTTTCAGTCCAGAGTAGCTGTCTGCTAAAATGGAGACTGTCACCTGCATTAAACCACTTACTTCTGGTGTAAGAGGTCCAGGTAAGCAAGTCTTAGGATTTTGTTAGTAGCCTGAATTATAAAAGAGAAGCTTCATCTATATATAGCGGTAAGAGAAGCAGCAATTTATATAACACTGAAGGTCTGTGTAACATCATTGTAAACAAATGTGCTTGGGAACAGGACAAATATCTACATGACACAAACTGGAGTTGCACCCCCTGAACCCAGACTGTATGATGTGCCACGGAGGTTTTTTCCAAAGAAGCCATCATTCACATTCAATCAAGATTATCTAATAACATCATGTTCGTAAGTGGTAAAACCGCAGCAAGAAACAAAGTTGACTTTCTTAGCAACACAATGAGTCTGGCAAGATCCATGCTAGGAGTGGCTACCAGTTTTAGCATGCCTTTTAATAAACTGGTTGAAGGAAGTTAGAAATCATCAAAGGGAAAAAAGGGAAGGCCAGGTTCTTTTTTCTGTTTGTGACAGAAACAAGCATGGTCTGGTGCAACGATGCTTAAATAGTAGCTTAAGACTCCTCTGCAAGAATTTCCATGAGTGGTCTGTATGCTGTTCACAAAGGACCAGCACCAGTCTGAGGCCTTAAAAAGAAAAAAACTGGTCTGCAAGTAATTGAAAGGGACCATTTGGAATCTTTCAGGACAATTTGATACTGCTGTTAACAACTAAAGGCGTGCTATTTTTTAAAAAATATTTCTTTTTTACTTAAGTATTGGCTCAAGACTGATTAGTGGGAAAACTGATCCTTCCTCAAAGACAGTTTGAGAAGTACAGATGTAAAATCTAGGCACCCTTGCCATGTCAAAGAAACTTTACAAGAGTGATTAAGAGCTATAAAAAGAATTAGGTATTATCATCAAATAAACATTAACAAAATTTCAGTCTGTTAAGCCAGTATAAATATCCTGACTGCTGACCAACTCTTACAGGGACATTGGTCTTGTACATGAATAATAAATTACATAAATGTATAACTGGACACTTGTCTTTCTCATTCAATTTTGTAGTTGGTGTGTCAATTCCTTTGGGCTTTCCCATTTGTAAACAGAGTTCAGTGACCTTTAACCCTTTACATGGGGAATAAGATTTACCCTGTTAAGTGAAATGCAAGGTATTATTATAAGTATTGATTTCCTGTGAAAATAACTGGCTATACTATTAATTAAAAGTTGAGTAACACCAAATAATCCAGACTTATAAACCAGTTTTACTGGGTTCAGAAAAAGTATAAAACACTTAAAACATTTATATCTAAGCATTTTACATGAAAAGACTTCCTTTTATTATTTCATCAGAACTAGTGATTATCACTTGATATAAACCTGGCACCCAGTTCTACATAGTTCTGCAGAGTGATTTTTAAAAATCTTTTTTGTAGTTGGATCAACTCTCATGGTTTGAATGGTTTTATTTGAGCTCTTTCTTCACATCAAAAGCATCTTATATGACTTGTAGCTTTAAAATCAAAGTAAAGTCAGGTTGATTTTCTTTTTATTTGGGAGAGAGGGATAGTAGAGTTACGTTAAGAGATGGAAGAAAGACCAGATAAGGAGCTTTAGGATGATCAGATTGTTAGGAGACCTCAAGCCCAGAGAATCCTCAGTCCAAGAAGGACCCCTTCTGTGTTAATGGCAGGCAACTACCTGCCACAGAAGAGGAAAAAAACAGCTTTCTGTCCATGCACGGAAATGAGGGAGAAACAATGAGCACAGCAGAGATCTCTTACCATTTCCTCTATCAGTAGTCAAATTATCAAGAAATAAGCAAATAATTTAATTCTCAAAGACAGGTGCAGAAAATTTAATTTTCTGTTCTATTACATAAACTTGTCAGTCAAATTCAAGACACAATTTAAAGGAAAATCCTAACATGATTAGCTAAAAACAAAAAAATATTTCCCCTGTGATATAATTGTAAATCTTTTTTAAAAATCCTTACCTGAGGATCTATTTATTGATTATTTTGAGAGTGAGTGAGAGAGAGAGAGAGAGAGAGAGAGATACTGATGTGAGAGAGAAACAGCGATCTGTTAACTCCTGAATGTGCCCCCAACTAAGGATTGAACCCACAACCTAGGTATGTGCCCTGACCAGAAATTAAATCCATGAACTTTTGGTATATGGGACAATGCTCCAACCAACTGAGCCACCCAGCCAGGGCTAATTTTAAATCTTAATTAAATGACATTGAGCTATAGGGATTGCTAACCACTTAGAACCAAAGCAGAGGTTTATGAGACATTCTTTATGATTTCATGTCACTGTACAGTGTGCTAGTTTAGGAAATTATTCCATCATAACCATGTTGGCAACTCATTTTCATAACCAGTTTCCTGTTGTAATGTTCCATTCTTTTTCCTTCAGGATGAATTCAAGTATCAAGGCAAGAGGAATGGGGTTCAGTAGAAGGTATAGAAATCACCAAATTCAAGCCTATCAGTTTGGTACTCTATCAGGTAAAATTTAATAGGGATTGCCAAATTAAAAATTGATGAAACAGTGCTATGTAAAACCTTGAATATCAGGTTTGTTAGAAGTTTAAGTCTTAAGGGTAAACAAATAGTTTGAGATGTACACAATGGAATACTACTGGGCAATAAAAAGGAATAAACTACTGACACACAGCACAACATGGATGATTCTCAAAAGCATGATGATAATGATGAAAGAAGACAGACACAATAGATTCAATCATTCCAATCATACAAAATTCTGGAAAAGTTAACAGAAAGGAGGTCAGTGGTTACCAGGGCTAAGGGAAAGGGAAAGGAACTGACAAGGCAAAAGAACATTAGGAAATTTTGGGGGGTATGGAAACAGTGTACATAATGATTGCATTTACGTTTTTACTATTACATATTGGGCACTTAAAATTGGTAGACTTTATTGCATGTAAAGTGTACCTCAATGAAATGACTCAGAATACTAAATCATGCAAATTGCATGAAATCTCACACTCATAACCCAACATTTACAAGTTGCCCTATTTGTAGGCCATCTTCTTGCTTCCTGCCTTTGGCTGTGACCAGAGTAACAGGCAGACACGTTCCCCATTCTCTCCTAAGAGTAATATGCCCAACAATCCATTGTGATATGAGGAGTAAACATGACAATTTCTATTTTCTTTTATCTAAAAAGATAATTTTTGAGCTAGTATTTTATACGTGGACTTACAATAATACATTACTAATTTAGAAACAGTTTCATTTATTAGGGTGCAAGCTAAAGGATGTGCTGTGATAAAATTTGGAGATTGCTTCCCTACAGAGATAATATTGATCCACAGCAGGCACATACTATATGCACACACCTTTGGAAATACTTCGAAGAAGCTGATGAAGAGCTATCAGTTAATTCACCTAAAATGCCTCCATCTGCATTTGTTTTGGCCTCTCGGTTAAGTGGACATGTCCCAGGATGTGATCCCGAAATTAGGAAACATATTATTTAACTGCTGGGTCACCTCAGGAGCAAGTTACGGGCTCAGACCATTGTTCCGATGATATGAATAGGGGCACTCCATCAGCCTAACGGGAGAGGTTGGCAAGTGGACGGCTCAGGGGTAAGACTTGTGGGTTGGCTCAGAGAGCTGAAAGTAGCAGGAGTTTGAGGGAAATAGTTGGTGGAAGAGAAGCTTTTGAACACTACACAAAATTTTAAAGAAAAAAATTATGGAAACCAAAAAACTTTCAGTCCTCTTCTCTCCCATTCTCCCACTAGTTACCTATTTTAAAACTCAGATGGGTCCATATATAACATGCAGATACTTCAGTTTTAAAGTGTTTTTCTAAAGTCAAGTCACTTTAAAACTCTTCTCTTAGCCAGTAATTTTAACTGGTCTGGGTGTTCTCCACTTACATCAGAGCCAATTTTTTTTCTGTTTTGTTAGATTATGTTATCTCAAATTTATATGACTTGGCAACCCTGAGTGTGCATGGGTCAAAGTCTGCGTGCCTGTGTGCCTGTGTGTGTGTGTGTGTGTGTGTGTGTGTGCAGGGGAGAAAGGGAGATGAAGAAAAATGGTGAAACAAAAAAGTTCTTATTGAAAATAATAGATTCTGGGAAATATTTAGGGAAATTTTAAAGCAATGTTGTGATAATTTCTGAGAAACACTTGAAATTATGTGGGAAAACAACTTGGCACAATTATTTGTTTAACAAATTTACACTTAAACACAGATTTCTTGCAGGGCACTGAACAAGAACAATGTACCACCAGCATATACAATATACATCAGAGCAGTTTGGTTGTATAAGTAAACAAAATTATACCACTCTTACTCACACAGAGCTCTTGTACCTGGTTGTGCTTTTCCCAGTACGCCAAGCTAATGTTTCCAGAAGGCCAGCTGAAAGAACTGTAATTGAAGGCTGAATGAAATATACTCATTTATATCATGGGTGCACCAAATGGTATGAATTAGACTTGATAAAAAAAGTCAACATTTGCTTTGGGTAATGAAAACCCTACTCAATTTCTATGATTTGGAAATCTGTATTTTGCAGAATTTCTTAAGAGCATCACTTCACTTTCAAAATGCTATGCTGACCAGTCACACCCTTGCTTGCTTCTTCACTCTAGGACAGAAGTGTCCCATGAGAAAGAATCATCAGGGTGTGTCACAGACAGAAGAGAAACTTCCACATAAAAACTAACACTGGACTTTATTTATTAACATTATCCATGTGAACAGCCCTTTCGGAAAACACATGTGTTGTCCTTGTCAACAGCCCTAGCCTGGCATCACAAAATGAGGATGCCACCATCCAAGTGACGTATGTATTGGTTTTCTGTGATCACAGAGGCTGTTGCTAAATTCAACATGTCCCGATTATAGAGAACTTTGTTTGAATTAAGTTTCCAATTCCTTCTTTTTCCCCACAAGAAGAAATGAACACTACAGGGATATTTGCTATTGGTTAGAATAGTGGAGCTCTCAGAAAACTTTGCATGAATGAATTTTCTGTCAAGATAAAAACCTTATTAATCCTTGTTAGCTAACACACTAATATAGAAGTCTTCTCTCTCTATGTAAATATTGTTTGCACGTAAGGATCTACTTTAAAAGAGTCACTTATCACAATATGTGCATGCACACAAATGTGCACAGGGACACAGACTACCATTCTGGACTCATCTCCTTATCCTATAATCCATCTTATTATAACATTCAAAATGTCCTACCATGGAGAATGGTGGTATAATGAGGTAAGGCATATCCAATTACTTGCAAAAAAAGTACAAAGTTAAGGAATGGCTCTCTTTGGGTGAAACGGTAAGTTTGAACAACATGACACTTGACTGATGTGGAGAGTGGTGGAAAAAAAGCAACAGGATAATTTTATGTGACTTTTAGGTATCTGCTTTGATTTATTTTTCAATATATAAATTTCTATTGTTTCTTTTTCTAATAAATATTTAAAAATATTTTTACAGTAAAAAGTTATCTTTTAAAAGAAAAAATGGATAAAGTGAACAATATACCCTCCCAACATAATCACCTATCTAATCAAAATGCCAGGGCACAAATTTTAAATTATTCTTGTGATTCTTAAAAGATGTTGTTTGACTTTCAATAAAAAACTCACTTTGTTAAACAATGTTCTTGGTTATGGACCAGATAAGAATATATAAATCAGAAGACTATCACTTTTTTCCTCAATAAGAGTCTGTACAGCATTTTTACTTTAAAAACTGATTATGACAGATCACTCAGGGGTTACAATATATTTAATCACAGAAGCTCCAGCTAAGCTCTATTTAAAAGCCTGTCAGGATTTCTTCTCTGTACCCAGGATTTTTAGCTTGTCTAGCTTAAAACCAGCTATATGCATTTCCTCTATGGGCATTTGTTTGCAAATAAATAAAGCAGGTGCCTTTCTTTGTCATATAAAAAGAAATCCTGAGGAGTAAATTACTTTCTGCAATGTCTAGAATTGCACTTCAAAGATTCAAAAGTATTTTTCAAATTGCTAGGTCCATCCTAAATCAAACCTGAAAAACTTTTAAATATATGGTACATTTCAATATTTAATAATAGTACCTTAAAAATAATTTAAGTTTCAAAATAGAAAATCTTAAATCCAGCTGATATTCCTAGCATACCAACCTTTAACATAAAATTACCTGGAGTCCTTAACTTAAGCATAAAATATTCAACTCTATACCTATAGGCTAACACAATTTACATATTAACATTACAAATTTTGATGATGCTTAACATAACTTACACATATTCACCTTAGAGGAAAATAAAGAACATAAGTTAATGATACCTACATTCTAGTCTTGGTTTCGTTAATTGACAATCAGCTGTGTGAATACCAAATCACCAACAGCCTGCTTTGGCTTTCTCCCGGGTAAAGCTGAGAGCTTTGCTAACCTTTTTAGCCTTACTAGACCAAAATTCCACGATTTGACTTTAAAATTCCATTTGACTATCTAAGCCTAGCATCTGGACATACAAATAATTTTAATTAAAATGTTTTAAACCCCAGACTAATATTTTTCCTTTTAATCAACTTGCATAACCAACTTTTTCATAATACATGTGTTTTGATGGAAAGTATGCCCTTACGCGAGAGTGGCTGCATTACCCTATATTTTGGATGCTTCCCTTTGACATTTCTGCCTGGGGCTTCTTATCAGTGACAGGATTAGAGGTCCTAATTCTTCTGGATTAATTTTTATTTCTGGTGAATTCAACAATCAGTTCAAGTGAAAACATTGCTTGCAAACTAGGGAAACTGTTCAAGAAAGTCCCCAAGAGTCCTTGGAACAGCCTGGAATCACACCAGTAGAGTTTGTGAATATTCTGCAACATGAGGCTCAACCATTCCAAAATAAATGTTATAGCTCCATAAAGCTATATGACTAAGTATCTATAGTGTTCCAGCAGCCTTTGTATTCCCCCACCAATAGCAGTATTTGCATATAAGGCCCTTTAAACAGACACAAGTTATTCACTTAGAGATGGTTACTGCTGAGATGGCAGAGAGTAATTCATTTTGTGGGCCAGGACAACAAAGAACAGTTTGAAATCCTCAGAGAAAATACTAGGAACAAGAGGAAAGAGAAGGATGGTCCCTGCAAGTGGTCTTGTTTTCTTCTACCCTCAGACATAAAGATAAGCCCAGATCCTAGGACACATATAAATCTGCTTGCTTTGCAATAAACAAAACTCACCAGAGCCCTTTCTGACATGTTTGCTTTGAGGTCTACATTTTCTAGTTTACCTCTCCGTCCATAACCAAATTTCTGCCACTGAGTTTGTATATCTGGGGGTCTCTGCAGGGCCTCTACATTTCTAAACATAAAGATGTGCTTCCCTATAAAGTCTGATAAACAGCTAAAATGAGTGCAATTTTTTTTCCTTCTGAAAGTAATTCTACACATCAGGTAAGGGCTAAAACCTTGGAACAAATTCAGGGTCACTACCTCCAATTTTTGAAGTTTTATCCGTGCAATTCTTAATCCTGGTGTGTTATCAGAGCTTCCAAAGCTTGAATGGAAGATTCTGTTCTATGTATTATACTTTCAATTACTCCACAAGTGAAGCTGATTGAACAACCCTTAGGAACTTTAACATATTCATTAGGAAGTGAGAGGCAGAGGTAGAAAGGGACTAAACACTCACTAAGCAGTATTCCATAAAGCAGCAAGGATTGAGTATTATTCCATAAAACACACAGAGGACTGAGTATGTGATTGAACAGAAAGATGTATTGGGAAATTTAACTTTGTTCTTCTCTGGGTATAAGAATAGCCGTACAACACAAAGATTAATTTCCTGCTTTAGCATTCATCAGGGAACAACACATTATTACTTGTAACACATACGCAAGGCTGTTGATGGATATACTTTCCTTTGATTGCTCATATTAAATGTGTTCATAGCAAAGGAGCATGCACACACACATGTATGATTATAATCCATGTATGCATTAACAGTTTGTATTTCTGTATATTTATAAGCAGCTATCAATGTAGATATTATATGTTTTATGTGTCCACAAAGTAGAGATGATTTGAGGTTGGTAGCTGACTGAACAAAAATAGATAAAAACAGAATAGTAAGAGTTAATAATCAATATATGCGACTATAACAAAAAACTCAGAAATTCAAAATAAAGAAGGATAGGGGGAGGAAGCATGCATTATAGAGCACAAGGTAATAACCATGTCTACATCCCTAATACCCTCTTGTCCCAGCAGTCCTGACTTTCTAAGCAGCCCACTTCTCCACATTAACGGTAGTCATTTGGAGAGCAGCAAACGTGCCATTAGAAGCACTTTTACAAGTGTATATTCATCCACCAATTAGCTTAATGTGGCCGCTTTCTGCATATTTTCTATCCAGGCTTGCACAAATCTTATTAATATTTCCCCCTAGCGCTTTGACAGATTACCTTGTCATTATGCATCCTGGAGCCTTTTAAACAATATGGGTAAACTACTGTTTGTGAGGTTAATGACAATTATCCCCTAATTACTGCATAAGTCACTCAGTCCACTTTATCTCATAGGCAGGGTTCTGCTCTGTGTATCTGCCATTGTGTCACCGTAAATGAATCTTGTATTGCTATGTTTATCTGCCATTGCCTTGTAAATTACACTGACAGAAGAATGAACAAATTACTGCATGTCATCACTTAAATACTGCTTCTGAAATTAAAAAAAAAATCCTTCAGTACAGAGCTTGAATTGTGGTTTTAGAAGATCACAATTAGTAAAAACATATTTAATGTTTATGTTACATTTCAAGGCTGATAGCTTAGAATTTGGAGTCACAACAATGGCACTAGGGTGAGTGGGAGGTGAAGAGCAATGGAGGGAAAAGGAAAAAAATTAAGGTTGAAAACTGAAATAGTAATGCTATCTCAACCTCCTGAATGCATTTACTATTATTTTAATAGCTAATATGGCATCTTTGAAGTATTTTCCAGGATTTATCAAGTCTAAATCAAATTCAATCAGTTATGCATATGCTGTGTTCTAGAGCTGGGATCACTGTTTTTTTGTCTTGTTATTTATAACCAGTCCAAACATAAAACACAGAACCTATGTAACTGAGAAGAGATAATGTAATAAAGGCCACAGGTTAAACCAATTCCATTGATGTGTTTTTAAACATTATTAAATAGGTTCAGAAACACTGTTTCCCAAAGTTGAGTTTGAAATTGTTTAACAATGTTCAATGAACATTGAAATCTGTTCAGTCCACAGCAGCATTAGGGTGACTACATCTGCTCTGACATAATCTACAGGGAAAGAAGGACAATATGAGCATCTTTAAATTTAAAAAGAGAAAGACAGATTAGGTCAACTGCAAATAATCTGAAAGAATTTGTTTTTAACCCAGAATGTATGATTCTGCAGACTATCAGATAAATAAATATTTGCATGAGAACAAGCAGAAACAACTGGCTTCCTAAGATGAATGCCATTTAATCAGTATCTTAAAAACATTTTGAAATGGGAAATATTCAAAATGCCTCCACTTAAATGACACCGAAGTGGCTGGTAACTCATAAGCATAAGTAACGGGGCCATACCAGTCTGAAGGATGGCTTTCAACTCTCAATTAGTTGCGCATGTAGAAAGCGTACATCAAATCACCTTATGACAGCCACAAGTTTGTGAGGGAGGGCAATAGCACTGATGATAAAGCTATTTGGTTAGAAACATGCATGCACACACGTACAGTACCTCTTGATGCAGTCGCTGAACAGGCTGGAAGAAAAAGCTGCAGTGAAAAGAAAGGAAAACATGAAAGCCAGACTTGACAGGCCTAGCCCAGGGGGCTCATGGATGCTAAGCACAACCCCTAGGGCTCCTTCCAATCCCCAGAGACTGATTTCAGTGTCTGTCCTGCATTCAGTCAGCACAGCTTCAACCGAGAAAGTGCTGCAGGCAAAAATTAAAGCACCATGCATGTTCTCTTCTGTGTGTTAGGCCACAGTTCAGAGATCCCAGTTAAGACTGACATCACTGTGATAACCATTAAGGGATTAAAATTTTTCCTGATTTTTCGAAACTACTTAGACTATCAATGCATGTGGAACTGAAGAAAGTGAATTTATAAATCATTGCCTATCTTTTTCTTCTAATATTGGATTTCACTGCCTCTTATTCTGAACCTTGCTAATGGTATAGCCACTCTGCTTAGCTGGGAGAAGGGGAGACAATGTGCATTTAGGAAAGATAAACTCTTGGTGTCAACTCTAAAAATAAAAGCACAAACAATATTTTCTTGAGTTTCTGAAGTCAGTACTGATTACAGAAGGAAAGACAATCCCAGAAGTACCAATATAAATGCCAAATGGTATCTGGATATCAGTAAACAGATGAAAATAACCATTAAGAAAACAAACAGCAGGATCTCTCTACTCATTTTAATCCACTCTTTATATACATCAAATTTCCAAAAACCAAGACTGGGATATTTCACTCCCCCTCCTAACAAACCTTCAGTGGCTCCCTAGTGCGAACAGAATAAATGATAAATTCCCTTACCTGGCACTGAAGTCCCCTCAAAATAAACCCAATCTACTTTTCCAACATCATCTGCCCAACTCTCTAAAGCTCTAGCTACAAAGGGTACTTGCCGTAAAAGATTCTGAGTACAACAAAATCTTATTTGCTTCTGAACACCCCTGCCTTTCTGACACATTCATTCTCATCCTTCAAGGCTCAACTTAAATGAACCTCTCTATGAAATGGTCCCTACCCAGCTAATTACCTTCCTTGTCCCTACTTCCAGCAGGAGTGACCTGCCCCTTCAGCCATTTGCTTATCTTTCTCTGGCATGCATGTGTCCTTATTACGGGATTATTGTACTTTACATCCTCACTGCCCAGATGAGTTGATACTGAATGAATTCATTAATACTACGATTGTAGGAGTTGGGAGGCAATTTGCAGATCATCTAGTGCCACCTTTTTTATTTTACAGAGGAGAAAATTAACAAGTATCTTGCCCAAGATTGGGAAGTTAATATGTATGGCTGACTTGGAAAGAGCCACCCTGCTTCCCTGACAGTCTAGTGCTGTTCCCACAATAACACCCTTTCCTCCCGGCATAATGAACCCTGATTCAGGAAAGAAAACATCCACCCCATACCAGTGCCAGGCCCTGAGCTTGTGCAGATTCCAGTGACCGGGGCTCTCTGCAACCCCACACTAACCCTAGCAGAAGTCCTTTTCCCCTGAACTGAATTTCCCTCGTGACCATCAAGAAGGTGTCCAACAGAAACATGAAGTCATTGCCCAAGACTACTTGTTCATCACCAGAGTGCTGGAGGTGAAAAAAAGTTGAGAAGCATGGTTTGAGAAAACATATATACTATACTTAATTTAGTCCTCGTTGTTTTTTTTTTTCTTTCTGCAAGTTCCAGAAAATTGTTCTTGGAAAATGCTTTTGGCAATGACATTACATTTATGTCAAAAATTTTCTGGATCAAAGTTAAATCCCAGTGTACGAAGAACTCGAAAGCAAAGGCAACAGTGTCTCTCACATGGTTGAAGTTCTGTACATGCCTATGGAGGCATATACAGAATTAAATTAGTCAGTTTAATATTAGACACAAATAATAAACTATTAGTTATAAATATGTATGCACATACTTTCTTCCTTCATTTTATTATCTGCAAATTATATTCATCAATTCCTGAATTCTCATCTGGTCTTTCCACAACCCCACAATTTCTCAATTCTGTTTGCATATGCTCCATCTCTTTTATGAGGAAAACTTCAACTCAGGGTTTCCTTAGGGATTCTGCCTGTCAAACAACTAACTACCTAGTTGCTCAAAAAGAGCTGTTATCTGAGTTTTGAAAACAAAACAAAAAATCAAAACAAATTTGAAATACATGAAGGCAAGGAAGTCTACTTTTTACTGTAATACTATTTTCAGGCTAAAGGAGGGCTTTAAATAATATAGTCTCTGGGCCCTGGTTACCTCATATATAGAATAAGATAAAAATAGCTACATGCCAGAGCTCTGGGGATTAAAGAAGCATAATAATGCCTATACTTTGCTTACAATGAGCCAAGAAAGACACTAGATTCATCTACACTGAAATCAGTTTTGATACTTCTCTCAAACCCACTTTACAGATGGGAAGTTGAGGTGTTATCAAAGTTGAGTAACTTGCCTAAGGTCATAAAGCTAGTAATTTCTGGAGCCAGGATGATTCAGTCCAGCAGTGTAAATGTAGAAGTATATTGAAATGCCTTGCACAGAAAGCATTCCTGCCTGCCTATCCCAATGTTTGACTTATCCCATGTTTAACTCAATTATCCAGTCACATACCTTTCCCTTTATACCTGTGCTCACAAGCTTAAGTAATGGTCCCACTTTACTTCCTAACTGGATTATTTTAATCACTCCTCATTCTTCCCATTTACACCTTTCACCCCACTCACACTTTGACTACATTATAATGCCAAATTGCTTTTCCTGGAGTATACCACCAATCATATCTGACTAAACCCCCTCCCTCCAAACTGAACTTTAATGGCTCTGCTTTGCTAAAGGGTTTGAGCATAAATTCTGACCACTTGTCATTTACATAAACCCAACACGTTCTTGAGACAGATGCTTACCTGAATTATAAAAACAGCCAACGTGAGTCTAAAGCACAAGTTGTCCAAGGTCTGGCTAGGCAGTCAAATTTGTAAATGGAGGTATCAAAAAATTGTATATTATGTGTTTAAGAAATAAAAATATAAATATTTTCTGATGCAAGTAAAATTCATTTTTCTCAAGATACAGTATTTTAAGGCCTTCGTTGGGATACACTTCTAAGTTCATTTTATTACAGAATTGTTTACAGGTATGGGGAAACTACATAAATTTTCTAAAATGTAAAATAAATGGCAAGAGAAAAAATGGCTGTCAGGAAAACAAGCTAAGAGAAAAAAGATATTTAGGGACAAGGAACTAAGTATTAGAAAGAGAGCTCAAAAATGCAAATGTGGGATATGAATACACCTTTAAAATTTGACAGACAGAAATAATTTACTTGTATTCATGTTAAAACTAAATATTAGAAGATTTAAAATAATTTAAGTGAAACAACAAGAAACTGGCCAGAGTTTGAGGTATGTAAGTATGAGGAGACAGAGCAGAGAGAAGAATGGTAGAGAAATCTCTTTTATAGAAGATTTGATAAAACTAAAATGGCAATGAGAAACTGAATATATAGGTATATGAAAGTAGGGACTAGAGTGGCCCATTTTGAATTCATCAATTTAATTCTTATTATGAGCTTCAGTTGTATACCAAAAATAAAATACACAGAACAAGGAGAAAAAAGCATAGAAAAATGAGTGCTGATAAATAAATATAAAATGTATTGAAAAAGAAATATTAAAGAAGGTCTTCAGCCAGTCTAAGGTATACAATATAAAAGGCTTTCACTTATTTTACTTTGCATACCTGTTATTTGTTACCTCCAGAGTGGCTGTAACGGTTCCATAGAATATAAACGACTTGCTTGTCTTAGAAAGGTACTAACTTTGATAATTAGTGAACCACATCATGCACCTTTTTTAGCCACCTTTAAAAAAAATAAACGATGTGTGATGTCTACAAGGGAAGCTCATTAGCAGCTCAGCCCATGGTTTGTACTGGGGGTTGGTTACATGGGTGCCCTCTGCCTAGCATGTACCAAACCAAAATTCCAGACTCCCAGAAGGAAAGCAAGTACTCAATACAGATCATTTACAACCGTGAGCCACTCTAATCATTTATGGAAACTCCCCACCTCCCAAATCCAAGTTTCCAGATGATAGCCAATGGCCAACCTGGCATGCAGGCCTTTCTAAGGATGGAAGTCAAGTCTCAGACCCGTATGTTAACACTTCTCTGCACACCCACCCATCATTGTTTCAGATTCGCTGCTGTTTCAGATCTGCACCCCCACAAAAATGGACTAAACTACTGTGGTTCTAGAAGATGGCCACAAACGCAGCTCTCATACTTGATCTAGGAATGGGTGGACAGGTGGGAGACAGGGAAATGTCTGTCTTTATTTGAGCATAGGGATGTATAATTTATTAGTGCCTTTTACAGTGTCCAGTTAGGTGGAGTTAAACACCACATTACTGAAAACTGTATCTGAGGGGAAGAAACAAAAGCTGCCATCATAGTGTACAAAAAGAAGAGAAGAGATTAAGACTCATAGAGGCCAAGGGACTACATTGGCTTGATTTTCTTTAAAGGGCAGCCATTCAAATGAGTGTTCAATATATCAAATGTTATTTATTACAAGGTGAAACTAATGGTCCCCCCAAAGAAGCCTCTGGTCCAGTACAGGCTGGAACAGCAGCCTTTGTGGTTTTCAACATTCAGTTCTGATAATAAAAATCACTATGAGGATGTTTACAAATCTCTTGGTTTTGATTTTATATTTAAATAGGGTAGAAAATATTCATTGTTCTCTGAAACTAGTTTGTTAGTACTTGGCCTACAAATATGACACCCAACTTATTTATGACAATCTTCTAAAACATAAAATAATTTAGGAAATGGAAATCAACATAGCATTTTGTTTTCAAACTAATCTACCAAATATACATCAAAGTACACAAAATAAAAGTGATTTTAAGTCAACATTTCCTAAAGCTTGATAAAGTAGAAAATAACCATTAGATCAAACTAAAGGGCTATCATAAATCTGTCTTAAAGAGAGAGGTGCTTTGTGAATTTGGCTCCCCCCAAAATTAATTACTGGTCACTGAGCACGTACTACGTACTATGTGCCAAGCACTGAGGGAAAAGGCTTCACATGCATTCCCTCCCTTACTTACTCCATCACACAGTGCACACATGAAGATTAGGAACTGTACTTCATCTCAAGTCCAGAGTAAAGGGAAAACAAAGGGCAAATACATGCACTGCCCTTCTTTTTACTTTCCCGGTTTCAGTAAGAGCAACCCTGTTGAGTAGGGATATGGCAAAAGAAAACACATTCCTTCCACTTCACAAGGGTGAGGCAAGTGCAGAAACCCAAAGTCTCTTGTGAATAATACCACTGATCAAGACAGAAATCTTTATTTAAGGGGAAAAAAAAAAATCTCCACCTATTAGAGAGTTCAATGGAAGCCAAAATATGCATGTGTTTCTCCTTTGCTCAGAATATTAGTCAGAATTCAATGTATGAATTAGCATTTTTCCTGACATGTATGATCCTGTTCTATAACATGACCTTCCCTCCTCTCTCTTTTCTAAAAAGTCTGATGCTCACATGTAGCTAGAAAAGAAACAAGCGACACAGCAACTCCTATGAGTCCCAACTGAGAGTGTACTCCATAAACAACATTCTGGGAGTTTCCAGGCTCTCAGGCCACAGGTGTTGGGTTTGTTTTCTGTGGCTTTAGGGTAAAGCTCTCTGCTATGGATTTTACTGAAGATGAGGGGTGGGATTTGAAGCTCTGGGCAAAATGAAGCATGGTGGTCTTTGATCACTCCAAGCCAGCAAGGAAGAACACACCTATTTGTAAAAGTCCCTGATCCAAGAACATTACCATTCTCTACAGAAACACAGGCAACACACAGCAGGAGAAGGGGGACTCAGGACCTGGGCCTGAGGCACCCACACACATAGCAACAAAGAAAACAGCACGCAAACAGCAGCTGCACTGACATTCAGTGAAGACAGAGGCTGGTTTTTAGATTTTATATTGGAGAGAACAAAGACATCCCAATTAATCACAAGTAAGACAAATGGAAAGTTGGAGCTTCTGTACCTACCAACAAATAAAAACAAAAAATTGTGGCAAATACATATATTTTGGCATATATTTTTCATGTACACATATATATAAAAGCCACAGATTGCACAGACTTCCTATGGCAACAGCTGCCAGCTCCATTATCCCTTGCTGCAAGGGCTGAGAGAGAAAATGAAAGGAAACGGGGTAAAAATATTTCCATTGTATAGAGCAGAGTTTCACCAGATAGATAATTTTTAGCCTTGAAGAACATTTTAATATAGATTTCTGACAAAATTTTTAATCATCTAATAAACATTTTATTAAAGTTTATATAACATGTATTGAGAGGCCACCTCCAAGTTATATCACAGAAAAAAAGGCAGCAACAAACAAGAGCAACAGCATGCAATGAAGAGAAAGTCAGTAAAAGGTCGTTGATTATCGGGGGGGAAAGGAGATGCTCTGGCTCTAACAATCCTAAAATACTCTTTTCATGGAAGTAAGGGGAGAATGGATGGAGCAGAAAATCAAATCGTCGAAAATCAAATAAAGTAAAATTAAAGCAAAAGGAAAGAAGGTGCAGTTGGGGTGTGGAGTCATGGGCCTGCACTCCAACACCCATCTTCACTTACTTGCTGTGTGAGACCTCTCTGAGCCTTAGTTTCCAAGATATGAAACAAGAACAGCAATATCTGATACAATAACCCTAAAAGGTATTGCTAAGATCATTAGTTAGTATTAGGTTTGAGTTCAATGAAGTACAAATACAAAAGGCCTCAGTCAATTCTAGGCACAGGGCAGGCACTCAGTAAATGACTGCTCATATGAATAGCTATAGCTTCAGTATAAATCCAAGGATTAACTGAAACCTTGATCCTGCATCAAGAAATCTGACTGTACAATGCGATCTACTGAGACTGCACATAAAATAGTAATATACAAGTGACAAGACTTAGAGTCAATGATTAAAAAGTTTTAAAAATTATATAAATATTCTTTAAATTGCCAGAAAGACTATACTTTGGCCAGCTTAAGAATATCTTGGTTATAGATGCTGTGTTAAAACATGCAGAGATAAGATTCTTATAGTAAGATAAATTCTCTGAATGCTTTATATGTGAATTCCATTCAATGAATCAACAATGCCTTTTTAAAAACAGTCATTTTATCCTTATGTCTACTAGCATTTTGGGTGTTGGCTCTGTGTGAGTCTAAGAAAAGGAACATGCATGTGCAGAGAAACCAGGATCTTTTTTGTTTTTAATAGAAGTATGGCAGGAATCCGTTTCTGCTTCTCCAGAAGTATGGAACTTCCTTCATAGAACGGAGAAGCAACTTGAATGAGGATTTATGATGCAATTAGAGCCAAATATCTCAAAAATGAAGCAATCATATAGGTTATTTTGTAAATATTTTATTAATCCTCTAAGAGCTTCCTAAGTGAGGCCTTACAGATATTTATATTCTTAATCTGCTATGAATAAATGCTTCAATCCATTGCCTGCATTCCAATGACCCAGGACTAAAAGGGAGTGTAAGGTTTCAGGTATCACAGGTGCAACTCCCTGTCAAGACACAGAGCCCAGCGATTTGCTCCCTCACCAGGGGCTGATCGCTCCAGTGATTCAAGGAGGTTACAAAAGTGCAACTGGCCTTAATGTCAGCTACGTGGTTTTACATACCTACTATGTCAGGGGCTCTCAACTTTCCTGGGAATTTATTCAGATATGAGTTATTTCTTTTCTAACATCTTCCACCTGCCACTGAGCTGGAAGGCCACTTCTCGTACGCTTCCAGTTCAGAAATGCTGGTAGTGTTCTCCTCAAGGTATGTAAGTAAACAGAATCTTGCTTCTGCTTCCTAACACCTTCTTTAATGCCTTTCCTTGATTTCATTCGCATGCTTCTAGTTGTAGACATACAGTTACAAGATAAATTCAGAGTCGTCTGCCTTTCATCACATGCAATTCTTATTAACATTTAATGAGTGTCCATCGGCAAAAGTGTATGGATTGCTTTTCTACTCCCACTCTCTCAGAAATCCTCCTGCTGTCTTTGAGCTAAGCCAGGATTTCTTCACTCACATTCTTTATTTTTTCATACCTCAAAATCATCTCCATTCACTAGCAAAAGAAAAACATTATTCATGCCAGTTGAAACATGATATGCCAATGGAAATAAAATTTGTCTTTATTACAAAAATTAAAAAATGATCCATCTAAAACAGCTCAGGAATAACCTCCTGAAATTTCTGTTCCCGGATTTCACATTGACATAGAAGCACCCACTCCTCTCTCTTCTGTATCTTCTCAAAAGGTTGAAATAAATTTTTGCCTTTAAGTGCAAAGTGGTGTAAAAGTGGGAATTGATACCAAATTATATACTTCTGGTTGGCAAAATCATTAACACAGAGTCAAAAGACTAAGTTGGAAGAAAAGTGAAGAAAAACCTCCATCTAATACCTGATAAAATTCCACCAAAAATAAAATGACAAGCACACACAGAGGGTTTTAGTTGTATGATAGTTAAGAATCAGTCTTCCAGCTACATCACTCCTCCCTCTTCCACAATGGAAATGGGGAAGAGAGAGAATGCATCCTTGGTCCAAAAAGGTCATTTGCTCCATTACTGCTTGTTCTTGGTCTTTATCTCCATCTCCTTTGCCAGAAGAAATGTCCCCTCCCTGTCTTTGTTCTTTGTTTCCATCTGTGTTTTTCTGAGTTATTTAATGTTCTCTTTCTCTTGTGCTTCAGATCCTGAATGGCCCTACCTGAGGTTTTTTTTCCCTTCCACTCTTGTGTGACTTCCTGGTTTTACTCTCAAATTTCTAGATCCATCTTCCTTCTTCTTCTCCTGACCTGACCATTTCCCTAATTCAGAGCTCACTTGTTTCTTCCTTTCTGCATACTCTACTCTTTCCATTTTCATTCCTGAAAGCAACTTTCCTTTCGTTTATTACTCATTCCGTTTTGGTTTAGAGAAGGAAGATTGCTATGAAAGGTGTTCAGTCACACAGATAAAAGCTAAGAGCATGTAGTTAGCTGTGTGTATAAATCTCATGGAAAATAAAATAAAGCTAACTTTCAGAAAACTAAATGAGGGTGAATGAGAAAGTGTTCTGAGATCATTTTGGGAAGTAGAGAAAAATGATGACATCGTAAATTTGCTATGGTGAATATACATGTATCTCCTAAATCCCTTCACTGATCTAATTAAATAGAAGGTGTTCTTAGTGACATTTCACCGTACTGACAAAATCAGAATTAAATTCCCACTTGTTGCAAATGAGGGTTACGTATTAACACTGATGGGAGATTATTTCCTAATTCTTCCTGAGTGCAGAATCTGTAACTCAGGAAGTACAAGGATAAATGGCTTAAAAATGGGGACAGGGCATATAGTAAGGCTAATTATAGCTAAGAAATCTTAAAAACCCTTATATATATACATACCCACAAACTCACACATAAGGATATACACATTTATTATTTATCCCCCCCAGACTAATATTCAGCTAATATGTAGTAGCAATATAGGCCAATGCCAGGGCATCTGTTGTTCTTGTTAATACTTCTGCCATTCAGGCTATTAAAATTATTAACTATTATACCTGTATCCTCAATATGTATCTACTTTTCCTTTCTTCTCTAAGTATTTTGAAAGAAGTTTTTAATTTTTGTCTCTGAGTTTGTTTTGGGGTAATTATATCATATGGTATGATGCAATGTTGTTTTTCTTTTATTTTTATTTTTAAAGTATATTTTATTGATTTTGCTATTACAGTTTTCCCGCTTTTATCCCCCCTACACCCTGCACCCCCAACCTTCCAGCATTCCCCCCTTAGTTCATGTTTAGTGGGTTGTACATGTAAGTTCTTTGACTTGTTTCCTATACCATTCGTAACTTCTCCCCGTGTATTTTATGCCTACCAATTATGTTTCTTATTCCCTGTACCTTGCCCCTCCCCCCCATTCGTCCTCTCCCCTTGTCCACTGAAAACCCTCCATGTGACGGCCATTTCTCTGATTCTATTCCTGTTCTAGCTGTTTTCTTAGTTTTTGTTGTTTTTTTTTTTAGGTTCAGTTGTTGATAGTTTTGAGTTTGTTGTCATTTTACTGTTCATAGTTTTTGATTTTCTTCAATTTCTTCTATAAGTCCCTTTAACATTTCATACAATAAGGGCTTGCTGATGATGAACTCCTTTAACTTGACCTTATCTGGGAAGCACTTTATCTGCCCTTTCATTCTAAATGAAAGCTTTGCTGGATAGAGTAATCTTGGATGTAGGTCCTTGCCTTTCATGATTTCAAATACTTCTTTCCAGCCCCTTCTTGCCTGCAAGGTTTCTTTTGAGAAATCAGCTGATAGCCTTATGGGCACTCCTTTGTAGGTAACTCTCTCCTCTCCTCTTGCTGCTTTTAAGATTCTTTATTTTTAATCTTGGGTAACTTAATGATGATGTGCCTTGGTGTGTTCCTCCTTGGGTTCAACTTCCTTGGGACTTCCTGGACTTCCTGGAAGTCTATTTCCTTTGCCAGATTGGGGAAGTTTTCCTTCATTATTTGTTCAAATAAGTTTTCAATTTCTTGTTCTTGTTCTTCTCCTTCTGGCACTCCTATAATTTGGATATTGGAACATTTAAAGTTGTCCTGGAGGTTCCCTAAGCCTCTCTTCATTTTTTTTTGAATTCTTGTTTCTTTATTCTGTTCCGGTTGGATGTTCACTTCTTCCTTTTGTTCCAAATCACTGATCTGAGTCCTCGTTTCCTTTCTGTCACTGTTGGTTCCCTGAATATTTTGCTTTATTTCACTTTGGGTATCTTTCATTTGTTCTTTCATTTTTCAACCAAACTCAATCAGTTCTGTGAGCATCTTGATTATCAGTGTTTTGAATTCCACATCAGATAGGTTGCCTATCTCCTCATTGCTTAGCTCTTTCTCTGGAGTTTTGTTCTGTTCTTTCATTTGGGCTATATTTCTTCATCTTGGTGAACCTGTTAAATTGTAAGGGGGTGGGGCCTTAGGTATTTGCCAGGACAGAGCACCCCTCTTTGCCACCTTGTGGTTCTGTCTGTGGAGGAGGAGTCAGAGAGGGAACAATGCAACTCGATTGCTGGGCTCTAGCCCCACTTTCCAACAAACTCTTGTGTGAGATTGGAAGTTTCTCCCATGGTGGCAACCCCTGCCATAGTCCATAGTCAGCTCTGAGTTTCAGTTTCTTGTTCAGCCAGCTCTGTTCACGTGTTCTGCCGCCACGCCACTGGTCCTTTTAGCCAGCCCTGCCCACACGGTCCACCACCTTGCCCCAGGTTCTCTCTGTCTGCCTGTCTCCTCTTACTGGTCTGGTTGGTTTGACTGACTGTTTCTGTAATTCCTTGGTTGTCAGAGTTCCATGCAGTTTGATTTTCTGGCACTTCTGATTGTTTATTGTTTTGAGATTGGTTGTTATCCTCCTTTTGGTTGTGTGAGGAAGTGAAGGGTTTCTACCTACTCTCCGTCTTGGATGGAACTGCTGCAATGTTGTTTTTCAAAATTTGAACAATGTCTTGTCTATGTACTGACCCCTGAGAAGTTAAACCAATCATGTTTTCCTTCCATAAGTCTTCCACCAAGATGATGGCATGTGTGCCTCACCTATGAACTATGTGGTTAGACATAAATAAATCAGGAAGTAAAGTCTAACTTTTTTCAATGCTAATTTAGCCTTCAGGATGCTGCCCTAGTGGTAAGTATAACACAATTCTAATCATTTCACTCCCTTGTCCCAAATCCTCCAGTGGCTCCCCATTTCCCAGAACAGCAGTCAACAGACTCATGATAAGTGATGAAACATGAGTGCATAGCCCAAAACTGCTGTACTTAATTAAACAAGTGATATTAAAACTTTTTTAATAACTAGGAAGGCCAGGCAATAATCAATCTGAATGGATGCCATAGCCAATGAGAAAAACACCAGCCATAAAAATAATTACTGTGGGTGCACTTGTGCACTGGCTGAATAACATGGTCAAACTATCTACATGTACTATTACTGTACTAGCATATAAACACTTTATAATATATTAAATATATTATGATTATAAAACAAAATTAAAACAAAATAAAAAATAAACAAAAATTTAACATTATCTTCCATTTCTGATTCTCTAATTAAATTACTTTACTTAGAAGATGACAAACACAGAGTATAAATTCAAAACACCTTTTTCTGGACAACAAGGCCCTTGCAGACCTGGTTTCTGGCTATCTGTCCAGGTTTATTGTCCATGAATCTTTTTAGGCTCCTGCTATATTGATTCACAGAAGTCCAAAACAGTTTACCACTTCTCACAATTCTATGTTTTAGTGGATGATGTTGGGTTAGCCTGGAATGGAATACTTAGTTCCTGAGAAACTCCTACTCTAATAATTTTTAGTGTCATTTAAACTTCTACCTATCTCTTTTGGCAATTCTTCCCTGATTGACCAAGACACACGGAAAGGTCCCTATTCCCTATTAATATTAACAGCAACATTAGCTAACGCTTTCTGAGCATTCACTTTCTACCAAGTATTCTGCTATGTACTATATATACATGCACTATCTTGAATAATTTCCCTAAGAACCATCTATTACTATCTCCAAACTGAGGCTTGTAAAAATTAAAAACTTTATTTAGGTGACACAGCTAATAAAAAGTTGGGGAGTCCTTTAGGCTCCAGTCCGACACCAAAGTGCATATTCCTGTGCTTCTATTTGTCCACATCTCCCATGACTCAAATACTATATAGTACTGAGACTGCTGGTTTACATGACACAAACCTTTGTCCACATGACCTGGCAGTTATTTACTTTCATATTCAAAGCACTTAGCACACAGCAAGCTCATAAAAAAATGCTTGCCAAATTAGTGAATATCTAGTTAAAAATCTTGCATTTGTAAATTAATTATTAGCTATTCAAACTATATGCTATGGAATATTACATTTTATATCTATGTGTGCTTTTTAAATTTTAAGCATTGCTAACAAACCAGGTAGTGTACATAACCAAAATTTGGCTAATTTTGCATTCACCTTACAGAAACAAGAAGCTCTCAAAAGAGAGGATGTTCAAATTGTATCAATGATTCTCCAGGGTATGCCAGGATGAATTCTAAAGGCCCCATAAACACCACATAGCCCTTCATTGACACAAAAGGGGAAAACACTCTAGGACAGAACAGATATATAACCTACACCTTTTTCTGTGTTCTTCCCCTCCCACTTGCTGGAGGAAGAGAGAGAGGGAGGGGGGAGGTGGTGTGTGTTTAGAAAAGATGGTAATAACTGACAAGAAATGCTTTGCTGCCCTGCACTTGTCTGACAAAGCGAGAATGATGAAAACTAGGAAAAACTGAGAACTAAGCTTTCTAAACATGTGCTGATTGCTTTAACCTCACCTAGATTTTTACGTGTATCTACTCTCCACTACTTGAATGTATGCTTCTTGAGGACAAAAATTCAGACAAGGTCACTTGTTCAGTCCCCTTCCATCTCCTTTTAGACTAAGTCCTTTTAAACTGAGTCTTGATTCCCTCAGTTCCAAACCATCCCCAGCCTTCAAACACAGCGAAACTTCTGAAATGCAAGTATGATGCACATTGTATTTCTTCTTCTTTTTAAGTTCCTTAAATGTAAAAATTATGTTTTATCAAACTTTAGAGTGGTCAGGTGAAACAATAGTCCCCCCTTTGGAGACTACTGAAGATTAAGTAAAAGGTCAATGTGATTAAGTTATGAGAAGTAATTTCTTATGAAAAGGGATAAAATATAAAAAATTCATTTTTAGTTATGTCAGTATAGATTTGCTGATAGTGCCACCAGGCACCAGAAATCAGCAAGCGTTTAAAAATGTGGAACTATGGTGCAGAAGGAAGATGGAAGCTTGGGAATAAGTTATGGGTCCTCAACCCAAAGGTGGAGCTGTAGTAGCTACGGCAAATTTTCAAAGCAGATCTAGACAGAAAGGAGACAACAGTGTTAGAGGACAGACTTGTAGGGGCCCCTCAGAATTGGGCAAGGTATCGATGGGCAAGTCAGAGGGCTCCTAGTGTGAAGTCAGACAGAATGGCACTTGTCCCCATGGAACATTACGTCTCTGCAGAAGAGAGAAGCCATTCTGACAGCACGATACAGCAGAACGCCGTGGACCAAGAGTTGGAGAAATTTAGGTTCTGTCACTACAGGCGACATTGCATATTTCTCACCTTCAGAAGGAGACCTTACTTTTTCAACCCTTACTGGGCTTCTTACTGAGAAACAAACCTGAAGGTATTTTGAAAAGGTAAAACTGCTATACGTGTATATGAGGTAGCACTTACGAATTCCTTTAAGGAGCTAAGGTTAACTCTTTTTAATTAAAAGGCTAAGTGGAAGTATTCTTTAACATATAAAAATAAAAAGGCAATTATTTCCAGAGTTTATCCTAGTTCAACCACTGACAAAATAAACTCGGGCAGTCACTTCATCTCTCCTTGCCCCAATTTAGAGTGATTTAAATTTCACTCCTGACTATCTCATTAAGGTATTATGATGATTAAGTACTTAAAATGTCTTAAGATCCAGTGAGTAATGTGTTACCATTTGGGGGAGCAGTCACGTGATATTACAGCTTGTCTGAATAATTTTAAAGCTGTCTGATGTTTCTCCAAATTCTCTGGGTCTTTGATACCAAAGATCAACAGACAAGATATGCAACTCTTGACTGAAGTAGCATTTGCTTTCCAAGTTCTAAGAGAACTGGACTCTAACTGCACTAACAGAATGCACAGTGATCAGCTGTAAAATTTAAGGTTGCTTGTTCTTGATTAACCAGCTTGAATACAAGTTAGGACTATGCATCCTAAATTAAAATAACACATTTTAGGAAAGAAATGAACTGCATATACACGTCATTATATGTTGTTGCTTTCTTAAAAACATCATCCATAATGTGGCAGAAGGAGGGACACTTAAGAACATTATCATGAAAACAGGCAAGGGGCAAGGCAAGGAGGGCCTGAACTGAGGAACAGAGGTAGAAAGGGAGGGATGAGTCCAAGGGAGGGATGAGTCCAAGGGCTGCTTAGAAGGCTGAAGCAGCAATATTTACTTAGAAGACTGAAACAACTTTCTTTGGGGGGACAGATAGAGGAGGTGAGAAACAAGAAGGCATCAAAGATGAATCCTCAATATTGTAAGCCTGGCTGTCCAATTATATGGGGGTTAGATGAAGGTTTGCAGAGAAAGAAAGACAAGTCATGAAATCATATACATGCTGAGAATAAAGTACCTTTTGGACACTACTGTTTTTGAAAATTCCCTCATCAACTTCCTAGTTTATTTTCATATAATGTGATAACAAACAAACTGAAAGGGTTTTAGTTACACAGGTTCCCACAGAAGTAAGGCCTGTTTGAGCATGGCTGGTAGGGTAGTAATATGGGTGTAATAATTTATAGTTTTAATTTGAACATTTCACCTAATACATCATATGGTATGTTTGAGTGTGATAATGAGATGTTACAGAATTACATGCTTATGATTTTGTAATAAAATATTTTGTAATAAAAAGGGGGCATTATTTGTGCCAGACCCTGTACTTGAAGCTTCCTCTGAAAAATTTTTAACTGGTTAAAAGTGAGAAAATATTCTGTACTTTTCCAAGTTATAACTCAAAAAGAAGGAGCATGCACACACTATACTAGTTTTAGTCTCCCAGTCCCTACGAACACCCATCATAAACACCACATGCTAGACTCATCTCAAGAACGCAAAGCACTCCACCAAAATGGATCTGAAATGACATTAAAGCAAAAGAACCTGAACCAGACTTCTCTGTTCTGCTTCAACTTGGAAAAAGAACTATATAGAGCTGGACAGTTAGTAAATGTCATGCCATTTGGGAACAGAGCAAAGAAAGGAAATATTAAAAGGCCTTTCATCCCTCTAAGTATAATGGTATAGAAGTAGATCTGATTTTATACCATGTTGAAATCTAGGAAAGCTTCAGTGTCATGAAAACAGCATATAAACTATTAAATTTATAAAGATAATGGTATTGGGGGTTGTATTTCTTAAAGACAGTGTTAGGTGGAGATAATCTGCCCACACTAATGAAAGAACATCACTGCACATATAGCATTGTGAATACAACTGTGTTCACACATGCACATGTTATATACTTGCTGCCTCTTAGCCTGAACACGGCAATGCTTTTAAAAATATGTCAAAAGTTATTTCAGAACTCATAGTATGTTGCTATGGTGCATGCTGCTACAAAGAAAAAGCTAATGGGCTCTCTACTTAATGTGATTAGAGCCATTATTGACATAATGCCAGGAAGACGCAAAACCATTAGCATTACACTACAGCTCACTTTAGCATCCACTCAGATTTAGTATTTGATCCACAATTTTAATTTTGTTCTGCTCTATTCAGAACTGCATTACACAAAATGCATAATTAAAAGCTGCTGTGATTCTCTCTACTTCTCAAATTAAAAACATAGCAAACATTTGTAGTTCTAATCCACCAGAAATTAATAAATCAAATAGTGCCTTTTATCCTCTTTCCTCCATGCAATTCAGATTGCAAGTTGGGAATACTTTTGCCTGCAACAGAGCATGCTACAGACGGAGCAGCTGCTCAAAGGAAAGAAAAGTCCCCAAACTGCCTACTATAAAGGCAAGTGAGAACCTAGAAGCACTAGCATAGCCTTATAACTCCAAGTGTTAAGCCAGGAGTGCTTTCTGCGAAGAAAAATTTTAATCAATTCACCATAAATTCTTTTGATGCATTTTCTTTCATTAGCTCACTTTGTCAAGCATACACATGCTCCTAATTTAATTTAATCAAATCCACCATGTCTTTCTGTCAACAGAGAAGCAATTCCCATGTCCAAAAGATCTCCTATCAACTTCCTTCCCAAGGCAGCCTGGGGGGAAGCAGATGAGCAGTAGGTTTGCTTTATCCATCAGTAAGAACTGAACTGGCTTCCCAGTAAAGATTTGACACCAAGAGCTGGGACACTGTGACACCATTGCTAGTTCTGCTTCTACAAGTCTTCATCACCTGAAATAACACAGGATTATGAATCATTACAATATAATCCTAGGAAAGTTCTGGAAGGACCACAAAAAAGCAGCAGTGGAGCAGAGAGGGCAAATGTATATTGTGAGGTAGGCCCTGCACTGGCCTTGAGCCTCTCCTCTGCACCCCAGGTCACTCCAGTCAGGTCTTCACGGCTAGCTCTTCCAGGAGGCCATGCTTCCTCCTCGCTGAAACCTCCATCGCTGCCCATCTGCTGCAAGCACTGAAACTCATCCTTCAGATCTCTGATCATAGCTCACTTGATCAAGGAAACAACTCCAGAAGAGCCCTAGTTTACTTGCTTTTCTTTTTTTTTAAAAGCTGTATGTTTCTAAAGAACTTATACCAACTTATATATATTATTCTTATATGATTAGTGACATCATCTCCCCCCACTAGTTAATAAGCTCCATGAGGGCAGAAACAACATCTGTCCTGTTCACTATTTTAACTTCTAGAATCTAGCAGCTGTCTAGCACATAATAGGAACTTAATAGATACTTGTTGAATGGCTAAATGCTGAATTAATATACCACTGTCTCCTGATATTTTTCCTGAACATACCAAATTCCTGTCATTTTCTACAGCCCTTTCATGTTATAGGTGATTATTTCTAAAGTTATATTTTAAATACATGTAATGAAGCACGAGTTTTGAAATGCATAAAAAGTTTATTTCTTGTGGGTTTTACATGTGTCTGCAGTGAGAAAAGAACCAAGTTGGGAGAAGTGTAGGATCCGTAGTAAGAAAGATAAAGTAGCAGAATCCCTTCTGAGAGCTTCTGATGCTCAACTGGAACTTAGATGTAAGAGTGTCCCGAGCCACCATATTGCTCCAATGGGTCAGAAAAAAAGAAGGAAGGAGCAAGACAGAGACTATCCCCTGAAGAATGTATCATTCAACTTCAGAATGCTCTTTGATTATTACCTTTAGTTTCCAATATTTGCTTGTAAAAATAAACATTCCTGATAAAGGAAAAAAACAAAACAAAACAAAAGAAACAACACAGCTCTCCTTAACTTCCTTAACAAACCAAGACTTTAAAATTTATAAACAGCAGCCAAGGCTATATCACTATAATAGACAGTTATTTTAAAATGTCAAGCAAACATGTGTCCAAAAAGAGAGAGAGCTATTCTTATAGATGTATCTTCCCTTTAGTGCTTCCAAAAAGACATATGCATCCACACAATAGACTTCAGAAGAAACTTCCTTCAGTTCCTACTCTAGAATTGACTCCCAGAACAATGAGGATACTCTGCTTTTGCAGGGAGGGTACCTGGCCTCCCTACTTGAACTTCTCAGCACGTCTTTCTCTATGTGTTCAGGAAGTATCATTCTCCTTAGAAAAGGGCTTGGGTGGGCCACTGTATCCTTCCATATTCTACAAACAGGTGATGGGAATAGTCAGGCAGAAAAAAAAAACTCAGCTGTATCTGGCTCATTACATAATGAGACCGTTTGCGTCCCTATTTCATGGCTCTAACTGCTACACTTCTTTCCTTCCACTGGGCTGAAATCTGCCTTCCTATAAATTTTGGCCCTTTGAGGCATTAACATAATCAGTCTGCTTCCTGGTCCATGTAGAAGCCCTTACAGATGGGGAGGAGATTCCAATCTGGAAGGGTCTCCTCCAGACCAAACACTGTCAGTGTCTTCAACTTCTCCCCAGCAGTTTGTCTTCCTGCAGACGTGGAACCACCATGGTCACTGGTGGTGGTCATGCTTCAACTGCTCAGTGATCCTCATACAACGTGATACCCAGTATCCTGGGTATCACGAAAGATTCTGTTTGTGGGTATCATGAAAGATTCTGTTTGTGGGTATCATGAAAGATTCTGTTTGTGGTCTGAGCCACAGAGAAAGGAGATTCTTTATCACCAATTAACCCTGTAGTTAATGAGCAAGTGCACTTTTTCTTTAAAAGGCACATGACATAAAGGATAGAGAATACAAATATTCTGAACTGAAAACTTATTTTGTATGGTTATAAAATGTTGCCTTTTTCTTAGAAAGCATCTATAACTTATTTTCTGATCTTACTCTTTTTGTTAATCCTCACCCAAGGATATGTTTCTATTGATTTTTATAGAGAGAAGAAGGAGTGTGGGAGAGTCGGGGGGAGAGAGAGAGAAACATCCATTGGTGCTCCTCATATGCACTGCAACTGGGGATTGAACTCACAACCTGGGCATATGCCCTGACTGGGTATCAAACCTGAAACCTATTGCTGGCATATGGGAGAATGCTCCAAACAACTAAGCTACCTGGCCAGGGCTGATCTTACTCTTTTAATGAACAGTGTTAGTGTAACACAAAATATTCATCTTTAAAACATCATTTAATACAAATTACAAGATGAAAGGATTGTTAGATGTAATAAGTATAGATCATCTAATATACAGATGCTTATTAGCTTCAGAAAATGTGAGCTCTACATTAACTATAAAGTTCCTGGCAAACTCTTTTACAGATCACAAAGGAATGTCATTGTGTAAGATTATCATTAAATTGAAATAACTACCTTGTGGTTCCCTGAATTTTCAGCTCTCAAACACCTTCCAGCTCTGACTAAAGAAAAGCAGCACAACACTGATATTAAGCAGATGAACAAAATGCAAATGGAAATTCAATTCATAAAAAACAAAAGGAGAGGGGAGAGGGGAGGGAAGATCAGGGGAAAATGGGAAGGGTTTAGAGCAACAAGTATAAAGGACACATGTATAAAAACTAGGGGGCTGGAAATGGGAGGGAGGTGAGGCGGGCTGGGGCGGTGGGCTGGGATGGGAGTAAAAGACAGAAAACTGTACAAGAACAACAATTAAAATAAATTTTAAAAAATCTCACCCCCTCAAAACAAAAACAAACAAAAAAACCCCAAAAGGACTCAAAAAAGAAAAAGTTGGCGGTTGGGAACTATATCTCCAAGTCAGACTGAAATGGTATTTCAGAGGATGTGTTCCTGTGCATATCGCATACCATTCAACTGCCAGCTATCATGCCAAGGAACACAGGGACTAGGAAAGGTCTTCAAGCTTCAGAGTTTTATTTTACTTTCAGTGACTGAGAGGCAATATTTTTTCTTTGTCTTTCTCAATTTTTTAAATTTATTTTTTATTGAATTTATTGGGGTGGTTAATAAAATTATATAGGTTTCAGGTATACAATTTTATAATATATCATTTGTATATTGTATTGTGTTCCTGCCCCAAATCAAGTCTCCTTCCATCACTTCTCCCCACTCCTTCTTTCCCTCTGGCAATTACCATACGTGGGTCTGTGAATTTTTTTCTTTGCTTAATCCCTTCATCTTTTTCACCTAGCTCCCAACTCCCTTCCCCCCTGACAATTGTCTGTTCTCTGTATCTCTGAGTCTGTTTCTATTTGTTTGTTAGTTCATTTTGTTCATTAGATTCCATTGATAAGTGAAATCACATGTATTTGTCTTTCTCTGACTGCCTTATTTCACTTAGCATAATACTCTCCAGGTCCATCCATGCTATCACAAAAGTAAGGTTTCCTTCTTTTTATGGCTGAGTAGTATTCCATTGTGAAAATGTACCATGATATCATGAGTCTCCTACTATCAATAATTTATTATTAAAACTTTTAAATATACAGAAAAGTTGAAAGAACTGTACAGTAAGCATCCATATATGTATCATCTAAATTATATAATTATCATTTTATTATATTTGTTTGTAAGAGTCTTTTACATATCTATTGATCAGCATGAGAAACAGTCATATAATTTACAATTTCAGGGAAAAAAACTACTGATATTACTGGGTCAGCACTAACTTAAAAAGTGTAGATACAAACATTTCAAATGCTTAATTTACCCTAAATAACCTCACTTGCATTTGAGTTCTAAACTCCTTCTTTATGCACTCCAGGTAGACTGTCTGCTAGGTTATTTATCTGTTTAACAGCTTAGCACAAAGATAATAAAATGTTATCTGTAATAGCTTAACATTTAGAGGCATACTTACCTTTGTTATTCTCCAAATATTTCTTAAAATCTGGAAATTACTTACAGGCTGCTTGTGGTCCCCACGTATCACTTTAAGTTATCATTGTAACAGCCACAAAACAATTATAAGAAGCTAATACACACACAATATTTACTATATGGCAGGTATACTCTAAGTGCTTTACATATTTTAGCTTATTCAATACACATATCTCTATAAAATAGTAGTTATATGATCACCACTATTTTAAAGACATGAAACATGAGGTACAAATAGTCATAGCTCAAAAGAGGCAGAGGTGGAATTTAAACTGCAGCAACCTACACCACAGACTTTTTCTTCTTTTCTTTTTTTAAGGGATGCTGCAAAAACTTTTATTTATTTACATATTTTTTAAAATTATACATTATTGATTATGCTATTACAGTTGTCCCATTTTTTCCCCCTTTGCTCTCCTCCAACCAGCACCCCCACTCCCTATCTCCACACCATTGTTCATGTCAAAGGGTCATGCATATTAGTCCTTTGACAATTCTCTTTCCTACACTGTACTTTATATTCTCATGGGTATTCTTTGTACTTCTTAATCTCCTCACCTCTTCACCCATTCCCCTGTACCTCCTCTCATCTGGCAAACATCAAAATGCTGTCCATATCCATGTTTCTGTCTCTGTTCTTCTTTGCCTAGTTCCTTTTTTAGATTCAATTGTTGGTAGAATGTGTATTTATTGCCATTTTATTGTTCATAGTTTTGATCATCTTTTTCCTAAATAAGTCCCTTTAACATTTCATGTAATAATGGTTTGCTGATGATGAACTCCTTTGGTTTTTCTTGTCTGGGAAGCTCTTTATCTACCCTTCAATTATAAATGACAGCCTTGCTGGGCAGGGCAATCTTGGTTATAGGTCCCTGCTTTTCATGACTTGGAATATTTCTTGCCAATCCCTTCTAGTCTGCATAGTTTCTTTTGAGAAATCAGCTGACAGTCTCATGGGAAATCCCCTGTAGGTAACTAACTTCTTTCTTCTTGCTGCTTTTAAGATTCTCTCTTTATCTTTTAAACTTTGGCATTTTAATTATGATGAATATTGGAGTGGACCTCTTTGCATCCACCTTGTTTGGGACTCTCTAGGCTTCCTGGACTTGCATGTCTATTTCCTCCCCCAAATTAGGCAGGTTTTCTTTCATTATTTTTTCAAATAGACTTCCAATTTCTTGCTCTTTATCTTCTCCCTTCTGGCACCCTCGTGATGTAAATGTTTGACCTCTTGAAGTTGTACCAGAGGCTCCTTTCACTATCTCTGGTTTGTTTTGTTTTGGCTTTTTTTAAAAAAATTCTCTTTTCTTTTTGTTGTTCTGATTGCTTGTTTTTTGGTTCCTCATGTTCCAAATCATTGATTTGATTTTTGGCTTCATCCATTCTACTGCTGCTTCCCTGTAAAGTGTTCTTTATTTGAATAAGTGTATCCCTCATTTCTGACTGGATGTTTTATGCTGTTGAGGCCCTCACTAAGTTTCTTGAGCATCTTTATAACCAGTGTTTTTGAAGTCTGCACTAATAGATTGTTTATCTCCACTTTGTTTAGTTCTTTTTCTGGAGTTTTGATTTGTTCTTTCATTTGGGCAGCATCCCTGTATTTGTTTCTATGTATTAGGTAGAGCTGCTTTGACTCCTGTCTTGGTAGTGTGGCCTTGGTAGTAGGTGTCCTGTAGAGTCCAGTGGCACAGCCTCCCCTATCACCCAAGCAGGGTACTTGATGTTCACCCTTTATGTGGGCTCAGTATACCCTCCTCTTATAATTGAGAATTAGTTGCTGTTGGCAGATAAATGGGAGGGAATTACCCAGGCCAGACAGCTGCAAGGACTGGCTGTGACCACTTAACACCAACTTCCACCCTCTGTGGAGGATCAGCTGTGCAAGGGCAGAGTAGTGGTACTCTGACATGGTCTGCTGCAGTGCAGTGGGTATGCAGGCTCTGGGGTTTCACCAGGTGATATAGGCCAAGGTCAGCCTTCATCTGTGTTCTACCCAGGGCCACCCGCATGAGCTACAAAGCAATCTGCAGATGGCTGCTACTTGTGCTATGCTTGGAGGTTCCCAGGCAAAGCCAAGCTGCAAACCCAGGCTGGCTGCTGCTAGTCTCAGGCCTGGGGCCACCTAGCAAGAGTTGTCATGGCTGGGGGCTCGTTGAGGCTGACTATTGCTTGTTTGAAAGAATTTAGGAATTTGTGAAGTGTGACACAAGGCCAGCCATTCATACATAAAAGCCACTGTTAACAGACTGGGTTGGCCCGTAATTTGGGTGGGGTAGAGCCTCAGAAGCTCTCCAGGATGGGGAAATAGTGTTAGCCAGGTTGATGGAATGTCAGATATGGCACCTACCACAGTTCTGTGGCTCTGTGGAAGAAGGGTTCAGAAAAGGAACAATGTTCTTTGCCCACCTTTCTGTCTGGGAGAAAGGTGTCCCCTTAGCTCTCACCCATGCCAGATACTTCAGTTCTTCCCTCTAGTGCCTTTCAAGTTGCTACTCAGGTGCTGGAGCTCAGAGGAAATGAGTCTGAGTAAGTCCATGTGTGGGTTCTTTAAGAGGAACTGCTTGGGACTTCAGAAGTTTCTTTCACCAACTCAATCCCTACTGGGTTTTTTTTTTTTGTTTTTTTTTTTTTTTTTTTTTTTTTTTTTTTTTTTTTTTTTTTTTTTTTTTTTTTTTTTTTTTTTGCAGTCAGAAGTTATGGGGATTTATCTTCTTAGCACTGGAACCCTGGGCTGGGGGCTTTGGTATGGGGCTGGAACTCTTCACTCCTGAGTTATGCCTCCCATATTTTTATCCACCACACATGGATGTGGGACCAGCCCATCCTTCCTACTAGTCAGGATAGATGTGGTTTCTTTAATTCTGTAGTCATCAGTCTTCCATTCAAATAGATTTTTGATAGTTCTGAGTGATGGTTGTTCTATATTTTAGTTGTAATTTTGATGTGGTTGTGCAAGGAGGCAAGCTGTGTTTACCTACACCTCCATCTTGACCCAAAGTTACACCACAGACTTTTGACCAACCAATACACCACACTGCCTCTCTAGAAAACAAAAAAATTCTATGCCTGATGGAAATCTAATGTTATGTTACTACCATCACCCATGATGCTGCAAACTGACCAACTGATTGGTTATTTTCATTTGAAAAGATTGAAATAATGCTTGATTTCAATGCATTTTTAAAAATCAATGTATTGTTTGTTTCTGAGTAAAAAACATAGGTACAAGGTACATTATGGTTAACACGTATCTGGAATAGTAAGTAAATATGTACACTGAAAATAAAATCAATGCCTATACACACAATCCAATATACAAAGATATGTGATCTTGAGTAGGTTAATGAACTTCTCTGAACCTTTGTAGTCATCGACCAAATGGAGGTAATAATATAATTGAACCAACTGCAATAGAATAATATAATAAACATATGTAATGGACTTAACACTACACATATGGCATATGTTAGACACTAAAAATATTATCAATAATAATATAAGATCAACATGTCAATAAAAATTAATACTTACCGATATCATGAAGGGATTCATAATTTTGTTTTAATGTTACCAAAAGAATAATTTTAATCTTGGCCAAACACAACCTTCCAGGTTCTTTCTGATTAATTCAAGATGACTAAATAGTACTATAGATTTAGCAGAATAGTTTAAAAATTTATAAACAAATCAAATTCGTAATTGGTACAAGGTCCCTTCTGGCTATTATATCCCATTATGTCAACCTAACAGTGTTGGCAAACATTAAAAAATTTCTCTAAATATTCAGCTACAGAAATTCAAACCAAGAGGGGAAAAAATCTTTTTATATTGAGTGACATGAAAAGGAATCTCTATTTTAATAGTTTAAATTGTAAATTGGCACTGAGGAAGGGGGTTTATAGAAATGGATTCTGAGATCCTCAGATTTAGAAGGATGATGCGATGTGAAATCTCCCTGGTTGCTAAACTCCACAGCCTGCAGAAAATTTATAAAACCTGTTACCCCCAACATTTAATACACAAAACTAGGATCTCAAGATTCCCTCCCCTCCGTGTTCCCAATTTAAATACACTTAGAGGAGTCAACCGCTACTGCATAAAAACACCAGGGCACTTGGGGCCGGAGTGGGTCTCGGGGAACACTAATGGGGTCACTGGACCCCTCAGATGGCCTTAAGTGAAATGTCATGAAAAGGTCCAGGGCTCCTCTTGGCTGGCCCATCAGTTCACTCAGGTGTTACTAAAACCTGAATGGACCATTTAGTCTTTGCAGGTACAAATGGTAATTTACTGTACATTTTTGATACCTGTATATTTTCTCTACCATGCCTAACAGCATGTAAAACAAAAAAGTCCCATTTGTACACACAAAAGCACTTATCAGGGCTCAGTGGCTCTCAACACTGCGTACTTTGAAAGGATTGATGATGGTGTGGTGGGAATGGGACAGGAAATGGACATCTGTGTTTTCCCTTGTTAATAACATAATGCAACTTTATTGCTAAAAAGAAAGTTAAAAAAAAAAAAAAAAAAAGGATGTTCTTCTCAACTACCGTGAGCCACTAGAAAGCCAATTGCTGTTAAAGGCAAGAGAGACTTTTGTGCTTGACAAACAACTGAACATATTTTACTTCCTTAGGCCATGCTACTGTCCCTACACTTCCATTATTTTACTACTCTCAAATTACATGTATTTTGTGGTTTCTTATGTGGTTTCCTCAAATAGAAGACTCTAACACTGTAAAGTTACATGTTTCTCACTGCAAATAATTTAGTTCTTAAACAGACTAAAATTTCAGTAAAAAAATATTTAACAATAATTAGCAATGGTTACAGGGTATGGAATATGGAACCAGAAATACCCAAAGATGAAAATACATGAACTTCACACCCATAACAGGTATAGCACATTCTACTGCTATTGCAAGGACAAGAACTTAGAAAAGTGTTTGCTTAAACCCAAATCCCAGAAAATACATATGCATGCATGTATATATATATTTTGAGACATACTTATTTGTACAACAAAAAAGAGTAGTCTAAAAGACAAGTTAAAATTGTATAAAATTTCTTAAAGAATGGTCCCTTAGCAAAATGACTTGAAAGCCAGCCATGAAATGATGTCAATGATTTTCACACTTCTAAGTACTCATATTTAAACATAACACTGTTCCTAAAGCTTATCTCTGACCCACCCACACAAATGACTAAGTAGACTTCTCTGTACATAACGGGTGCTTAATACACAGTGGATACTGTATCCAGTGACTGGTAATGACAGCAGCAAAAGAAAAATATACCTGGAGCACCAGATCTCCTTCCAACAATTCTATTCCTCCTGGCTGTCCCAGGAGAAGGGAGCTGTGATTAACTTAAAATGACACCAAGTCTTCTTTTGCCTTTGTGTCAAGCACCTTTATATTATACTCAGGTACCTCCTACTGACTCCTAACTCATCCTCTTGTTAAATTTTGAACAATAGATGCCATTTTACACCTCAGAGCTCAGAAAAGGCAGCACAGTAGCTGGTGTATGGATGTGATGGGATGTTTTTATTCCACCCTGGAAAAAAGCTCCCATTTTTGACACACTGGAAAATGTACAGCCAGAGAGTGCTTGAGGCAAAGATGCCACCCCAGCCTTACATCTGTCTGCTTTCATTTGTCTACAACTGTGCTTATAGATAAAACAAGCTTTCCAGATGTCATCACAAGCAGGGCTCATATGCTGACTTCACGGAGATACCACTGTTGGCTGCCAGCATAACAGAGTTGTAAAACTAAAATATTTAAACTCTGAGCTACTCAACACAACTTTGAATGTCACACAGGATCTTATTTCAGGATTAATTAATGTACACCTCAATAAAATAATCATGTGTTAAAAACAGAGCTTTCTGGCATGCAAGTGGATCTAATTTTCCTCTTTCCAACTGTTCCAATGGCATACAATTATTATCATGAAGAATTTCTAAAAGAGAACATTTATTTCTACATGTACACACCCTATCAAGCCCTGAAGTGTCAGGTGCTATGTCTTAAAAAACTCTACATTTTCATTGTTTAGAACAGCCACAATGAACCTAAAATGAACAAAAGCAATATACCAGGAGCAGACTCTAAAGACACTTCCACTGTGAGAGGGGAAGGCCAATGACAAGCAAATGGGAAGATTACCAAGAGGCATTGTTACATACTTTCATTTGTGAATCTTGGCTGCAGGCAACCTGGTATCAGGGAGCTTGAATGTTTGAGAACACAACATCCCTATGGTTATAACTACAACCACAGTACGAAAGAGGGCTGCAGTGATTTCATAACAAAGAAGAACTCATAGCTCCTGAGCTTCCTGAAAAATTACTCAAACACACTCATGTGTGCAAAACACACACACCAACAGAATTTCTGATTTCCTTTTTCTCTGAACCTGTCTAACAATGTTGTTTTCACTGAGAGAGTTTTAGGGAGTTCAGCTTTGTCCTAAAGGACCATTCCTAGTAACATCCAATAGAGGTGTTTTGAGCTTGAAAGAGAAGCAGGTTCATAGGTAAGTAAGTCCTCTAAGTATCTTCTAACTTTGGTTTTCCTTCTGCTTGAGTAAATCTTTTCTAGCAATGTGTTTGTAAACTTGGGTTAGGAATGCTCATTAAACATCTTATTATTCAAAATCCTGTTTTGTGGGTTCAGAAGCCAAATCCATTTCACAGCCACAAGACTTCTGCAGTTTTTGTTCAATTTGACAAGAGACAAACTTTGCATTAACCCAGCCACGGCATCATATAGGGTATGTGTAAGGGCTGGCCTACACCCCACTGAGCTCATCTCATGTTGCTGCGCTTACAAAAAAGCATGTCCCATGCAATCCATAACTTTATTCTACTACACACTTCCATGAAGCAGTAGAACAAAACATTTACTTGTGATGGCTTTCCAGGGAGACCATTTATTCAGAAGGAAAAGGAGTCAATTACTTTGCTTTCCCACCATCCTGAATGTTCCCATCTTCTCTCTTGAGCTGATCTAGTTTAAACCCTCTGAAAATAAATCACCCCAAAGCACTCAGGATTTCCCTAGAGACCCCAGCAGGCTTCCTGCTTTGTGTGTTTCCACTCTTATGGTGGGAGGCTAATGTGTTTTCGGGATGTTTGTTTTAATGCTAAGAACTTTACTAAGTCAAAACAATCTGCCATGGTGATCCATCTACTTTGAATGATCCTGGCCTCTCCCCCTCCTCCTATTTCCAGCCTAAGAGGAAGAGATTAATGCAAAAGGAAGTCCAGAGGGTTAAATTACTGTAATTTCTAAGAGTTGGGACAGCAGTTATACTTTTTGAGGTAACAAACCTCATTCCTGGCTTTATAGACTCCTTCATTTGAGGCTGGGGTAAATTTCTAGGGTGGAGCAGGAAGAATCACTGCTGAAGGTCATTTTACACTGAATCTTAACCTCTCCCACACCAATGTCAACATATCCCTATTTCAGCACCCTCCAGTACAATAGCTGGACCACGTCATACAAGAGTCTCTCCAGAAAGTTATTTAGGGTGATGCTTGCTTAATCAAAGCCTAATTATTAGTTTTTCAAAAAAGTACATTCCCACAAACATATAATGATAACAGCCAGCTCTGTAATATTTGAGCTAAAATTTACTTTCTGTTCTTTAAAGCACTCCTGGGTTTTTAGAGGGTATGCAAGTTATTGGATAAAGAGTAGCAATGTGACAGACTCACATGACATCTTTGATCTCATCTTTGCCTTTTTAAATCCACTGGGGAACCTGCAAGTGACACCTTCTATACACTTCTTTCACAGATGAGAAGAGAGAGAGGTGACTGTTACCTGTTTGCCTAAGGGCAAGAAGGTGGGCCTGGGGCTGGGCTGGAGGTGTACCACTTTACTTCAAGATCAACTAGGAACACAGTTTGGGGCCAATTGTCCTCTCCAGGCTACAGACCAGAGGGACATAATAGCAGGAATAAGTCTGCAAGCCAGGAGAGAACCTGTTCCAAACACTGAGAGTAATAGGTTACTCTCAGGTCCATATTTGAATACAACTGCATTAAAAAAATAACCCAATTTAACAATTCAGAAGTTCTGATATATGTTTTATAAAAATGTATGAGAAACCTAAAAGCCATGGAGAGCCATAACTTTGAGCTGCCTCATTTGTTTCTCTTTTATTACAGTCCTGCACGGTGGGCACAAGCCCTTCACTGAAGAGAACATTAAATCTCTATTCTAAACTGTTTTAGCAGAACGATATTAATAGCTGAATATTATTTTGTCTGACTGATAAAATACCATTCAAATAACACCAAAGAGAGCACTGAACCCCAGCCAAGTCCTGTGAGAAAAAAAGTGACGAGCCATCTTCAGAAACAATAATTTCTTGCCACCCTAAAGACTCCAGTAACCACATTTCCACTGCTGTGTAGCCCTGAAGCCAAATACCTGGACTGAAGTTGGCTACTGATAAACAAACATTTCTCTGGGTCTTCCATAATAAAGAAAGGGGCCATATCAAATACTCTTTTTCTCCCTTACACATCTGTTTGGTTTTTCCTAAATCAGGATCCGTAAGGAACCAAGGCGAACACAGGAGAAAAACACTTTGTTTCCATGGATATTCTACCACAGATGTAGAAACAGGACAATATTTGAGCTTAGAAGAAAGAGTTTAACACTGGAAAATATTCAGACATCAGTGCGATTCAACTCAGCCAAAGCCCTGATACTACTACGTACGGCCTTATCTTTTGGCGCTCTTTGTCTTTGTACCACCAAATTACATGTCCCCCACGGTATACAGAAAGGCACTGTTTTTCCTTTACCTATATTTCAGTGTGTCATTACAAACAGTTTCAGTAAGGTTAGCCTACAACCATAGCAATGCCCTTATCTTTGAAAGGTTTCTCATTTTCTATCAAATTCACAAGGGTTTTTTTTTTCCTCCCTAACCAACACTGTATTTTGATGTTTCGAATATCATAAAAAATAAAATATTAACAACTCATAAGTTAGGAAGCCTGTTCTCTGCTTAAGATAAGCCTTTTTAAATAAACAAATGACAACAGTACTAATAGCCAAATAGGGTTTATATAACACTAACACGCCTACACTTAAACTAACTGAAAAATTACACTGAACCTAGTTTGAACTCACATAAATAAATTAAGCAACTTTGTGGAAACATTCAGTGTTTCTACACGAGAGCTACTAAGTCAAATGTTTTAGTGGGAAACAAGATTTTTCTAATCAGCAAATAAATGGTTCTCATCTTTTCATGCACTGAAAAATCTGATTCAGGTCTGAGCCTGAAAATACTTGAGATTAAGTGTACTTCTTTGGATATTGTATTGACTGTAAGTTCCCATTTTTAAAAAAAAGCTGCAATAGAAGCATTTATAAAATATTTGAATTCTAATCCCCATCATTCAGATAGCCTTACTCACTAGCCAATCAAGGAACTAAGATTAAGGTCTAAACTAGCTCAAAACCAAGAACAATTTTAAAAGGTAATGGCCTGGGGACATCTTATGGAAGCTGCAGTGGCAGCAGTGAATTTTGTGTACTGCCCAAGAACAAGAAGAAAGATGCCAGAAAGTCAGCCAAGAAAGCAAAAGACCCGGTGAACAAATCTAGGGGAAAGGCCACAAAGAAGTGGTTCAAAGGCAAAGTCTGAAACAAGCTCAAGAACTTAGTCTGGTTTGACAAAGCAACAACATACGCCAAACTTTGTAAGGAGGTTCCCAACAATAACCTATTTATAAACCCAGCTGTCCTCTCTGAGAGACTGAAGATTCCTAGTTCCTAGGTCAGGGCAGCCCTTCAGGAGCTCCTTAGTAAAGGACTTACTATTAAACTAGTTTGGAAGCACAGAGCTCAAGTAATTTACACCAGAAACACCAAAGGTGGGGATGCCCCAGCTGCTGGTGAAGGTGCATGAACAACAGGTCCTACCAGCAATATTTAAAACTTTATTAAAAAGAAAAAGATAATGACCTGAACAGGGATAAGGTCTTTAACCTAAGGGAAAAAAAGGGGAAAAAAAGAAGGAAAATATTGGTTGGTAAATTTAGTCAAAATCATAGGCCAAACAGTTTCAGGAATCACAAAATTATCTACGTCATGTTTTACTCATTACCAATTATCTATTTTCCAAAATTTTTAGCCAAGTCCATTCAGTGTAAACTTTTACAATAAAATAATGGGATTAAAAATTAACATATTAGTTTTGTAAGCTAGCACTGTCAAATAGAAATATGTGACCCACAGAATTTTAAGTTTTTAAGTAATGATAAAAAAGTAAAAAGAGGTAAAATTTACCTTTTTTCAAGAAATTAGTTTTAATATATTTTGCTTGAACCAGTATGTCCAAAATATTGTCAATTCAACATATAATCAATATAAAAATTGTTAATATTTTACAATTGGTATTTGTATTAATCTTTAAAATCTTGTAAGTATTTTACAATCCAGTGCACATTTCATTTCAGTATGGAATACTTGATATGTAACTAAGGAAATCAATTTTTAATTTTATTTGAGTTTAAATAGACATAGAGTCAGTGGCTACTGTATTAGACAGCATAGGTCTATAGTTTAATAAATCCAATTCACCTTGCATTGAGATAATAGTATTAATATACAGCAAAATCCTAGGACTAGAAAAGTCTTTTAAAGGCAAATTATAAAGCATCAATCACTGCTGTTCTGAGGGTAGGAGGGCCAAGCTGAAATACTGTATATGCAAATATAATCCACGGTTTACATAAATATGTTTCTGACATTTTTCATTTTCTGTGCACATGTGCAATGATGTGTGATTTAGCATCCTAAGGAGAAAAACATATCACCCATCTTCAAAGTCTTGGCTGATATTTTATGTTATCCACCTTTCTTCTCCTCCCCAAAGGCTAACTCCATGGCAGGTTTGAAGTGCTTTCAAAAGGAAACATTCTTGAGTGATCTGAGTGTTACGTAAGTGGGGACTGAAAGTTTCTTACCCTCTAAGAACTCAGATTCCTCAATATGTTCAGGTGACTCTAACGAATGCTAACGCAACTTGAGGAAGCAGCAGAAATTATTGCTCAAAACCCCTGGTGGTAGAATAAGAGCCCTTGAGTGTCTGCTACTGATGAATTATGTGAACTAGATCAAGTTATTAAGTTTTCCTAATGCCTACTTCATTAAGAAACCATTTAACCCTCCCTTGAAATAAATGTTTTACAAGAAAATAAATAAGAGTATTTTCCTATTCTTCCAGTGACACCCAGATTCAAATGTTTAATTTAACCTGTAATTCAATTATCAACCCCTCCAAGCCAGAGGCCCTCCTATCTATTATTAGAGTGACATCTCATCTTCCCCTAAATTCTCATCTAAGTATAATAAACAACTTTACTGGAACAAATTTTAGCACCTACTTACTTAATATTAGATGTGTGTGTTTAGGAATACCTCTTTTTCTGTTATACGGTGAGCACCTAGAGGGCAGGGACCACGGACCACGGCCTGGTCATTCTTATGTCTCCCACACCAGGGGCTCAGTACAGGTGTGTGAAACAGAAGGTACTCTGTACGCTCTTGAAGGAAAGATACAAACAGAAAGTTTAAGAGGGGATTGTTACTCTTAAGTGGCTTATTTTCTATTTGATATTAACTAACAGTAAAAATGCAATATATCTGTTTATCAACTAGAAAATAAAGCTACTTAGGATCCCCTCTTAAATTTTTCTCTTTGTATCTTTCCTTCAGAGCATACAGAATACCTTTTATTTTGCACACCTGTACTGAGCACCTGGTGTGGGAACCATAAGAATGACCAGGCCGTGGTCCCTGCCTCTAGGTGGTCACCGTATAGCAGAAAACAGATGTTCTTAAACAGGAAAAAGAAGGGAAAGGGTCGCCAAGGAACGTGTACAAAGGACCCATGGACAAAGACGATGCAGGGGGGGTTGGGGGGACTGAAGGTAGGAGGTGGGGTTGGGTAGGCAGAGGACAGTAATGGGGGGTAAATGGTGACAGCTGTAAGTGAACAATAATAATAAATTAAATTTTCCTCGGGAAAAATGCAAAATACCTGGTTTAGTGCGACGATTATCAATCCCTGATACCCAGGGATTCCCAGTCTAGTGCAAGACCCCTTGGAAGAAAGATTCAAGCAGAACCTTTTAGGAAATGAATAAGCTGAATATAAAACCTAAGCTTCTACAGGCCAGATAGCTCAGTTACGAGCAGAGGCATGTGTTAAGAGTGTGAGTTTGGAGGAGGAGAAAAGGCCCTCCTTACATGGTTGCCGCAGGTTCCCATAAGGCATAAAAGAAAACAGCAGAAGCTGACATTTGAAATGAGAATGGGACTGTGTTGAGAATGGCATGGAGAGCTAAGACAAATATTTTTTATTTTATGTTGCAGTTAGTGAAAAGCCACTGAGAATTTTGAGCAGCAAGTGAAATGTTGAAAGTGGGATTTGTGGAAGAAGAATCTGCCCACAGCTTCAAGGATGCTCAAGGCTGGAGGCAAAGGGGCGGGCATTCAAATAGAAAGGAAGATGCATTTCCCAGATGACAAGATCCCTTAACTGACCAGACATAATAGGAACAAAGGTAAAAATCAAGTATTTTTTGTAACTATACTGAAGTTGGAGAAATGACAGTAATTCTAAGAGACTGGGAAATCAGAAGAAGGTTTAAGAAAGGAGATAATGAATTTCACTTGGGCCACATTAAAATGAAGGAGATAGCAGTCAAATTAGCAGCTATAGATATACGTTATAACTTGTTCACTTGCAGCAGCCTGTGTGCACGCATGCAAGTGTGAAAGGTACACTCTTGGTCTCTTAGAAGTATTTTCACTGCAGTTGAAATTTCATCTCTTTTTAAGTTATACAGAAACAGGAGCAAATAAAAATTATGACTACATGTGTGCTTATACTACCAGGTTTATCAAAATCATTACTCCTGCTATAATATATATTGATGTCCACAGCAGGCTAAATAAACTAAACTAGTAAAGCACACTCTATTACTCCTAGGCACTTCTGTTTTTACTGACTGATTTATGAAGAGTTGGTTGTTTGTTCTTAGACCTGACTGTAACAGTTTCATCTATAGTTTCATAATTTAATGAAATATTACAAAAATCAGTGAGATATGATTGTAAAACAAAAAGTTCATTCTGCAGAAACTCAGTTGAATGCTTTGGGAAGTACTAACAAGAATAAGTCACCTAAAAAAACAAACAACCCTGTTGGTGTGGTGGTATGGACCAGACAACTGCAAAAAATTGACGAATTCTGCTTCTGAGACTACTTATTTGTGTCTAACTTCTAGGTTCACTTTAAAGTAACTGAAGGTGAAAATCTTCTTGGTACATTATGGGTATCATTTATTAAGAGTTCAATTTGAAACTCCAATGAGCACAACCATCCATACCTCAAAAGTTTGGAGAATAAATGCACATTTCCATGTTTGAAGTTTAAAATGTTTCAAACACATGGTTTGTTTGTTTTTAGTGAAGTTTTATCACTTAAACTGATAAACTAGCTAACTATTGGTTCTGGCTACAAAAGATAAGAGGGATCTGCTACTGCATATGATCTCCTCAAAGTAACAAAAGCACACACTGAGGAATAATTTAATATGTGTTTACCTGGCGGTTTGTAAAGGTGTTCCTGCTGGGATGTTATGGTCCACTGAGAAATCACATGATATACTTCTGGTCTTTTAGGAATATACGACATGCACCCAAAACTAGCAAAAGCTCCACCCTTGGAGAATGGCAAAGTCCTACCAAGTGTTTTTCTTCTATAGTCATCCATAAAGTTGACTCAATTAGGAAGTAAGTACCATTACAAATCAGTCACAGCAAACTGCTGCTAAAATCTGGGCTATCTGAATCTGGGCTAAGTTGAAACATAACCAGTAAGTAAATTTTTTTATAGGCATTACTAAGATGACATTTTTTATCATCATTAGTGTAAATAACATTCAGAACATTAATGCTTTTATGAAAAAAATCTCCTGTTGATCACCTATACTACAGAATATTAAACAGGTTTAGAACTCCCCAGGTCTTTTTTTATTTCATTTTTATTCAAAAGTTTCATAGATGAAACTGTAATTGCACGATTAAGCCACTCTGTTCCGTGTAAGTCCTGTTCTGAAGAAAGAAAGTATGCACAGAAAAAGCACTTGTTACCAACACTGATGCAGGTAAGCAAAGCCACTGATTCATGTTGTTCAGAAAACACACACAAACTTAGGTCCTTGAAATATCCATTTTCCAACTACTGTATCCTGACAGATGTTAGAAAGGGATTTTGTCTGCCCTATTTGAACACAGTGAGATCTGGTCAACGACCTGAAGTTAAAAGCCATAAAATAGGAAGACCTCTACAAAATTCACTATTAAAACAAAAATATTTTAAATTTCTCATCAGGTGCTGGGATTTGTCATCAAGAGCTAATGATGGCTTCCTTTAGAGCTTTATTAAGCACCTATTTTAATACAGCAAAATTCTAGGCAGACTGTAAGGATGAATGAAATATGAGATAATCCTCCAGATCTATAGTGGCCTCCTTTTCTCATGTCTTTAGTTAATAAATGTTTAAGGCATACCTATACTATGCTAGAGACTGAGAATACCAAGCCAAATAAGACCCTCAGGAGCAGGCAAAAATGTAGAAACAAAGCCATGGGGTTGGTTCCATGCTGAGAAAGGTACTCCGCTGGCACAGAGGAGGGCTCAGGGAAGCTTTCAGGTTTCTTCTGAGCCATACCTGAAGGGATAAGCCTGTTTAGACAGACAGCAGGCAGACTGCAAAGATGTGGACAGGTAGGAGATGAAGAAGTTTGATGAGACATAAGGATGGAGAGGCGGGCAGTCCTCCGCTTGCCTAATATTTATTGACTGCTTGCTGCATGTTTTGTTCTGTTCTCGGCACTGGGAATGTGAGAGTCAAAGTTAAACACACAAATCCCTATTCTGATGGAGCTTAAATCCTAGTAGAAGAGAAAAATAATAGGCAAGCTAAATAAAACAGGGACTATGTTAGATGTTAATAACTGTTTAAGGAGGAAAGGCAAAAGAGGGAATAAGGGTCTGTAATGTGTCGAGTGGAGGGAGGCTGAAAGTTCAAATAATGTAGCCAAGGAAAGACTTGTTGAGGAGACTTTCATGTCCTAATCTAATGTCTGGCAGGAAAGCATTTCAGGAAGAAGAAACAGCAAGGAAGCCAGTGTAGCTAAATTTGAGTGAGGAAAGGAGAGAAAGTGGGAGATGAGGTCAGAGAAAAAAGGAAGGTGGCAGGCCATGTACATATGGTTATGTCCTTTAGGGCATGGGCTTTTTCATGGAGAGACCTAGTTCTGATCAAGATTTGGCATGCCATATCGAGGAGTTTGAACTCTTCCTCCACCCAGGACAAAGTCACTGAAGCATCATTAGAAAGTATGACCTTTTATGAATTGGAGGAGAGAACAGATTAGAAGCTAGACAGCCAGTCAAGAGGCTGCTACAGAGATCCTCAAGGAAAAAGAAAATAATTAGGGCCTAAATATGGTGGTGATAGAACATCAACTCTTACTGTAACTATTCAGATACTAAAAAGGGATGATTGTGGTTTAATCTGCTTTGCTTTCCTGGACTAGCGTGAATGAGAACAGCAAAAAGAAAAAAATCAGCACACATTCCCAAATATTGTTTAAATTCAAGATAAAATAAAATTGCTTTTCTGTTCCACACAGTGGGCGCATTTTTATCCTAAAAGTCATGGCACCAGCTCTGAGGATTTGAGGTTTGAAGGCCAAGAGACCCTTACGGACTTAATCAGACCATATACTCAAGGGCAACTGCATAGTGACGCAAATGTGAATTTGATATAATGTGGCTACCTGGGCACCTGTTAACAGTGGGTGTGTCCTGTCTAGAGGTTTGGATCTAGTGAACCTCTGGGACAGAGGGCTTAATGTATGTATTACACAAATGTACCCAAAATACATTTGTACTTTGAGAGGCAGGTGGGGCTGAACTTTGCTCCTGCCTGGCTCACCATGACCAAGCCAAGTGCTCTGGTTTTAAATGCATCTGTCCAGAAAGGGCACTTTTTCTGATTTCCATAAAGGCTCAGCACAGGCCAGGCAATGTGCATTTTAATCACAGCTCCCAGAAAACTGAAAGGAGTCAGACCAGCTGCACCTGAAAGGAGTGGGAAGCACCTGAGATTTAGGGAAGATTACACTACTCTGGACTACACAAGCTCCAACTATAGAAGATTCATCTCTCTTCTTTTTAAACATAATGATATCCACCCACAATTTGTTCCTTTTTTGCTATGATAAAGTATTCGGAGACTGTGTTTACTCCCAAAATTATTCTGTTTAGAAAACATGTGCCAAGAATAAAGGTTCATTTTTTTAAACTAGCGCTGGACTATTAAAAATAGCATCATTATTGTGTCTACAACAAACATTAGAAAGGGCCCTAAATTGTACTTATGCACAATTACCTTAATGTCAGTTGAGATTTTATGATACAACTGTGAGGCACTTTATTTTTAAGGCAGTTTAACCTGCTTCATTCCCAAGAACAGACATTTAAGTTTTAAATCTAGGGTTCTCAATAAGATGATTAGGCTATGCTCAGCAGTTTCTTTAAATATTTAAAAGAATTTTCATCATCTAAATATTTATGGCAACAACAGCACCAGGTGCATTTTTTTTTACTTCTGTTTGTCAGGAACACTCTTTCCAAAGGTGGGGATTTTTATTCCTCACCTGAGGATATGTTTACAATTTTAGAGAGAGAGGAAGCAGGGAAGAGAGGAGGGAGAGAAGGAGGGACAGAGGGAGGGAGAGAGGGAGGTAGAGAGAGAGAAACAAAGAGACAGACAGACTGATCAATTGCCTCCCATAGGCACCCCAACCAGGGATGGAACCTGCAGTCTAGGTATGTGCCCTGACCAGGTATCGAACCTGTAATCTCTTGGGGTAGGGGATGATGCTCCACCCAGTTGAGCCTACCATGGTCTTTAGAATCCTAGAAATTGATGAGAAAACCTTCTTCAAACATGTCCATTTAAACAGATGCTGTAGTTTCCAGGGAACTAGCATAAAAGTTGCTGCTTTGAACGGAAGTTTGCAGGACTATTATCCAGACGGTATCACTTCTGCCTCATAGACGTTATTTTCATTGCCACGTCAGCTGCCTTTTAGCAGTACTTCCTCCATGATCATGGTATGCATGATGCTCTTTTTCTGAAGATGGCAGAATAATTCCACAGATGAGGTGAGACCAGATACTCCCAGGAGTCTGGCATTGCCAGGCAGTGAGGTATGGTGCTCAGGGAGTCTGTTCAGTTGTGCTGGTTATGAGTGTGCTGTTCCACGCATGGCCACTCCAGGGCCATTGCCCAACCTCAGGCTCTGAGCAGACTCTTTTGGAACTGTAGTGTCTGAAAGGGGTTCCTAGTATCTCAAACTGTGAGGAAAGAAGTTTCCTAAATGCCCAGTTTGTGACCTAGGCCTAATTTTCAGATATTGAAAAGAACAGTATTCCATATCTCATTTATCCTAAAAATCACCTGCATGAAGTAGGTGTAGGCAGTTATCATTCTGTCCATTGTAGATGATGAAAGTACAGCATTGAGAATTTTAATGGTGTTATATAAAGTCAGTTTTATCAGCAAAAGCAGGGACTATCCCACTCAGCATATATCTGAATATTACAGTCTCTAGTTCATTAATTCATTTCCAAATACTTACTGATTGCTTATTACATGCCATACAATTGTGCTGGAAGCCAGTTACACCAAGTAACAAATCAGAAATGATCTCGGCTCTCAAGGAGCTTATAGTCTCCTTAAGGAGAGATGTGTGTTAAATAAACAAACAAATACAGCATTTCAAAGTGTAAAAAGTGCCATGAAAAAAAGGTATGGGAGCTATGAGAAAAGTAGAGAAAAAGTCAGATTGGGTGACACTGAGGTTGAAAACTGAGCAGGAATTACCCGGGGAAAAGAGTGGGGGCCACAAATACCTACATGACCTGGGGCAGAGCATGCATCCTTGAAGGGAAGAGCAGAAAGTTTAGCCAGTCATATCTATGAGCAGGTAAAAAGCTTTCAAAGAATTTTCTCTCTGTTTTCTATGGTTTCTTACCTGGAACTATGTCTGGTATTGGGAGAGAGTGCTTTACTGACAGTGAGGAAACCTGTATTCCAGTTCTGGCTCCACCACCATGTCCCTATCCTGTCTCCCTGACCTTGTAACCCCTTGGAGGAAGCGAGCTTCTCCATCAGAGGGGGTCAAACCATTTACCAGAAACTGGATATGAAATAGGACAAGAACATGAATGTAACACAACAGAGAACCTGCAAATGCCAGACACATTTAAGATATTATTAGTTAGTAACATTCTTATTAGCTAATAAAATGACTTGCCGTAAGAGGAACACAGATGTGTTCAGCTCTTTAAAAAAAATACAATGTAAGAATATTCAAAATATTAAAATATGTCTACTAATAGGTATAGTTAAAAGTTACTGCACTCCTGCTATTTGTTGGCCATTATACCAAGATCTTTCCACACTATATAATTCTTATGTTAAATCTTCCATGGTGGGTATTATTACTTTCATATTACAAATGAGAAAACTGAGACTCAGACAGGTTAAATAGTTTTACTGAGGTCATGTGGATGTTAGTGATCAATTCCGGGAGTCTGATTTCAGAGTCTATGTTTAGGGATTATTTTTTAAACTAATTTATTGTTAATTAATTATTAATTATAATACTAAGAAATGGCCTGGCCATTTTAACTATACCACTCTAAATCCCATCAATTGTTCTTTTGACATATTTCAAACCCATCCCTTCCCCTCCAGTTCATTTGCACTGCCAAATACAGCTCCTCCTTGAGCATCTTAAGCTGCTAATTGGTTGTTCTCCCTACAATACTTTTGATCTCCCATCCATCTGCACAATTAACTGCCATCATACCAACATACTCAGAACTCAGCTTTCTGGAGGTCATTCCTCCACTTTAAACCTGCAGTATGATCAGATTACCTAAATTGAGAAGATCACATTTTGTAGGTGGGTATTCCTAAACTCACAGAGCCTCTACAGTCAGCTGCTCCTGTGTCCTCAATTCCACCTCTCCACAAGCCCTCCAGCCCACTGGTTGAAGCACATTTCTAGTTCCATACATGCTGACTACGAACCTGTGTTTTCACCACATTCCTTCTCTCCTTGGGCCCTCTCCAAGAATACTCCTTACCATTCAGAGTCCTACTAATCCAAGAAAACAATTCATGTGCCTCATTAAGTTTTCTCCAGTCCTCAGGAACCTTTTTGTCCTCAAACCCGGGGGATTTAAAGAGCATATGATGCACTTGACTTTTTGCCACCTCTTGCATTCTTATTTAATAGCTACATTTTTAACTTTATAAATGTATATAGTTTGTCTCTATAGCCATATGAAAATTCACAGGTGGCAAGAACAGCATCATTTTTCTTGATTTTCCAGAGCTCAAAACCAAAGCAGAAAATTCAAAATATATCTAGAATTAAAAATTTATACACTCAAAACATGTACTTCAGGTGCGATGGAACAATTATAGAGTCTGTTCTGTCCTTGCCCATCTGGTTACAAATGCAGGCTTGCGTTATACCAACCTATCTTGTACCTAAGTTTGCAACTTGTGGCCAAAGGATTTAGTTTTGTGGGGTGGGTGGGGCAGGGCACAGGGGAGAGAAAAATAATTATCATCATTTAATCATTCTAAATATAGTATTGAAAAGAACATATCTAAAGACAAAACAGGAAACGTTATTTGTTTTAAAAATCTCACTATTACTTAATATCTCTTTAGGGCTTAATACCTAATAAAATGCTTTCACAGGAATGAGAAGGCAGGGTTGTCATCAATAAATAACCATCAGTATTTGAATCCATATCTAAAAGGTGGTATCTCTTTCAGTATCCCAGTATAAATCACTGTAGCAAAAGATAGCAGTTAATAGCATGGACTCCAGAGCTAGACCATCTGAGTTAGAATCCTAGTTCTGCTACTTATTAGCTGTGTGACTCTGGGAAAGTTACTTAAATAATGTGTGACCTCAGTGTCTTCATCTGTGGAATGAAGTTAGTAATCATACTTACTACACAGAGTTGTTGTGGGGATCGAATGAGCAAATGCACACTTAAAACGATGTAAGTGCTCTATAATGTTTATCATTCTACAATGCTCACTGTGTGTGTGTGTGTGTGTGTGTGTGTGTGTGTGTGAGAGAGAGAGAGAGAGAGAGAGAGGGAGGAGAGAAATCTAATTAGCTTTTCAAACATTCAGCTGAGGGAAGTTGTCTTATTCATATGAAGGGATAGGGTTTATTCTTTCAACAAAAAATCTACTGGAGCAAGGGAAATAACTTACCTCATGAGTTAGTGATGAAAACCATTCCTCAACCCATCTCTCGACCAATGATAATGATATCATGCTCTTTTAAATGTAATGCTCTTCAAGTTTCCACTGTCAACACTTTACACACATTTTATTCTTACAACCACTGAGTGAGAGGGATGGATGTACAGATGGTAGATGAAAGGTAAATTAAATGTTAGATTCAGAGAAGTTAAATAAGCTTGATTAGGGTCAAGAAAAATTTACTTTCACAGTATCCAATACCTGCTTTTAAAACTAAATCCAGCCAGCCAAGATGGAGTCCTAGGTAGACACACTGTGCCTACTTGCACAACCAAAAGCACAACAACAATTTAAAAACAAAAAACAACCAGAACTGACAGAAAATCGAACTGTATGGAAGTCGGACAATCAAGGAGTTAAAGAAGAAACATCCATCCAGACTGGTAGGAGGGTTGGAGAGGGGCAGCCAGGTGGAGAGGACCCGCAGCAAAAACGGTGGAGCGGAGGACCGGGGAGAGCAAGGTGGCAGCTGGCACACCGGGTGAGGCAGTGCCTGGTGGAGTGGGTGGTCCTACATTTGTGTGCATATAAACTGGGAGGAACACCTGGGGAGTGAGACAGACCACACAACCCAGGCTCCCAGCTCGGAAAAATAAAGCCTCAAACTACCGATTGAAAACACCTGTGGGGGTTGAGGTGCACCAGGAGAAACTCCCAGCCTCACAGGAGAGTTCACTGGAGAGACCCACAGGGTCCCAGAACATACACAAAGCCACCCACCTGTGAATGAAAACCAAAAGGGCCCAATTTGCCTGTGGGTAGCAGCAGAATTGACTGAAATCTGGCAGAGAGTGGGGCAAGCACCATTGTTCCCTCTTGGACCCTTCCCCCCACATACAGCATCACAACCCAGCAACGTGGGTTGCCCCGCCCTGGTGAACACTTAAGGCTCTGCCCCTAACTAGATAACAGGAGTATTGAGACAAATAAATAAATAAATAAACAAATAAATAAATTAAAAAAATGGCCCAAATGAAAGAACAGATCAAAGCTCCAGAAAAAATATATCTAACTGATGAAGAGATAGCCAACCTATCAGATGCACAGTTCAAATTCCTGGTAATCAAGATGATCACAGAATTGGTTGAATTTGGTCACAAATTAGATGAAAACATGAAGGCTATGCTAAGTGAAATAAAGGAAAACGTACAGGGAACCAACAGTGATGGGAAGGAAACTGGGACTCTAATCAACAGTGTGGACCAGAAGGAAGAAAGAAACATTCAACCAGAAAAGAATGAAGAAACAAGAATTCAAAAAAAAAAAATGAATCTCCAGCCTTAGGAACCTCCAGGACATCTTTAAATGTTCCAACATCCAAATTATAGGGGTACCAGAAGGAGAAGAGGAAGAACAACAAATCAAAAACTTATTTGAACAAATAATGAAGGAGAACTTCCCTAATCTGGCAAAGGAAATAGACTTCCAAGAAGTCCAGGAAGCTCAGAGAGTCCCAAAGAAGTTGGACCCAAGGAGGAACAGAACAAGGCACATCATAATCAAGTTACCCATGATGAAAAATAAGGAGAGAATCTTAGAAGCAGCAAGAGAAAAGGAGACAGTTACCTACAAAGGAGTTCCCATCAGACCGTTGGCTGATTTCTCAGAGACCTTTCAGGCAAGAAGGGGCTAGAAAGAAGTATTCCGAGTTCATGAAATGATTCCAAGATTGCTCTATCCAGCAAAGCTTTCATTTAGAATGGAAAGGCAGATAAAGTGCTTCCTAGATAAGGTCAAGTTAAAGGAGTTCATCATCACCAAGCCCTTATTATATGAAATGTTAAAGGGATTTTTCTAAGAAAAAGAAGATTAAAAAATGAACAGTAAAATGACAGCAAACTCAGTTACTGACAACCACACCTAAAACAAAAATAAAAGCAAACTAAGCCAACAAGTAGAAAAGGAACAGAACCACAGAAATGGAGATCACATGGAGGGTTATCAACAGGGGAGTGCAAGGGGGAGAGAAGGGGAAAAGGTACAGAAAATAAGTAGTATAAATGGTAGATAGAAGATAGACAGGGGGAGGTTAAGAATAGTATAGGAAATGTAGAAGCCAAAAAACTTATATGTATGATCCACGGACATGAACTAAAGGGGGGAGGGGGAATGTGGGTGGGAGGGAGTGTGCAGGGCAGAGGAGAATAAAAGGGGGGAAATGGGACAATTGTAATAGCATAATCAATAAAATATATTTAAAAAACAAAAAACAAAAATCCCCACAAAACCTAAATCCCAATGTCTCCCCAAGCTGACAGTTTTTCTTTGGTGTTCACATTTCCTGGGGTGCACTCAAAATCTGAGAAGCATGAATAGGGGCCCTATAAACTCTCCTCAGCTGGTCTGATAAAAATGTTCATCCCATCCCTTAAGGGCATGGTGAGTGGCTAAGTAGGTGTATTACCCTTCTTCTTTGCTGAACATAACTAACACTCAAAGGAAGATCAGGAAGTGCAGGTCTGTGTTCCCTGACCTCTGGTGGGTTGTCAAAACTCTTGTGGACTGCTGTAGATACCCACAGAAAACTGCTGGGTCCAGTGCAGCATTGGCTGAATTGCTAAAGAACTGAGAAAAAAAAATGAGTAAACCTGAGGAATATCAAGACATGTTGCCACTTTCTTGCCTAGGGATAGAGCACAAAGGAAAAAGGACTCAGACATGGACAACAGTGTGGTGACTGCTGGGGAGAGGGGGTATAAGAGGAATAAATGGTAATGGAAAAATACAGTACAGATTAAATAAAAAATTAGAAAATAAAGTCATAAAAATGCATTTCTTATTTGCAAGGGCACTATTTGCCTCTACATTTCCCAATACATAATTTATAAATTGCTAGTCCCAGGGGAAAGGTCTACCTGGATAAATCAGTTTGGGAACTGTAACATACTCTTTTTGTGGGGGGAGAAGAAGGGTAAACATGCAATGCTTTATTAGCACACTAAAAGGTTCTGAGAAGTTTTTAATAAAAAATTGGGTTAACACTTTTTACCCAGGCTTTCTCAAAGTCATCTGACCTTCTATACCTTTTAAAATACAGCACTTTCTAACATCCACAGAATAAATGCTTTGTGGAACACCCTTGGTGATACAGGTTTAAACACAATTTTCTATTCTGTTTTGTTTTCGTCTTTTTCTTCCTCTTATTTTTCACTGGACTGAAGAGTTCACTTGAAGAGTACCATTCTGGTACTTTGCTTTCTGTCTGCTAAGACTTTAAATCAAGACCCTCCACAGGTCTGAAGAGGCCATAGAATCAAGTAGAAAAACTGAACCAAAACCTTAGTCAGAATTGCAGGAATCCTATGGTTTACATAAAAACACAATGCTGTTCCATTTCATAAGATTTCTATCAGCAGTAATATTCATTCTGCTGAAAAGAAAGACTGTAAATTGCCATCCAGCCTCTCAGTTAATGATGATATGGAGTTAACCTTACAGAGGGCAAAACAAACACATGCATGAATATCAGAGGGTGGTTTAATGTGGACTCAGGAACTGACTCAAAGCAAGACCAATAGCAAATATATCATAATTCACTCTAGATTTATAGAATTGGAACTTAATCAATGAAACCTTATCAATAAGACTGCCCAAAAGCACAAATGAGAATTGCCTTGACAGTTAAATGAATTATTTCTAGCCATGGATAATTTTTATTTGAACAAGTAGAACTGTGCACAGCTGCCTATAGAGAGGACATAAAAGAACAACAGAAAAGGCGAGAAATGCAAACAAAGAATCTTAAAATGTAATACGTATGGTTTACCTCCTACATCTTTGCCCCAAACATTACAACACACAGCGTTTCTAAGAAACACTGGTATGACTGGGGATGAGAACATTCTGAGGGTCCAAAAGGGAAGCAAAATATCCCTATTCCAGGGCCTAGCTCCAAATACTACATGATGACTGTGCTGAAGGACAGGAATACACAACCATGTACTCTGATCTATCCTCTACCAGATCCATTAAAAGCAGTCTTTGCTCCTTTTTGTTTTTCTAAGGAGCCTGCTTTTCAAAATCAGAAACACAAAATATGTGGTCACAAAGGCAGTGAGGAAGGGGAAAAAGATAATCGTGTATCAGTCAACATCACACAATACGGCATCTGGAACTAGGTCCCACTCAGACAGTGACATGACAAATTCAAGACACAGGCAAGTGGGGTCAAACTGCCTCTCCTAAAAAATTCTGATTAATGATAGTCTGGTAGAGTTGACTTAAATAAGGCATCTCTAATTATATACGGCAACTATTACTATCATTGATATCTGTGGACATGACAGTATTTACTCAAGTTTTTATTCATCACCAGAATATTTTATATATATATATATATACACACATATATATGGATATCTAAACTACAAATCAACAGCACCTTTCTAAATATTTTAAGTATCATTATTTAGCAATTATGTGGGCCTCCTCATGTACCAATACTGTATAATTTTTAACATGCCAATAAGCCCATTAAACATATTTATGCTGATAGTTACACAGTTTAAGGGGTTTCATCCAGGAAATACAGTTCAGTAAGAGAAACAACCCCCACAAAATAAAAAACCTTGTAGTAAATCAGAAAACAAATTTATTCCAGTCAAGAAATAAAGATACCTTGATCTTATAGACATACTCAGCACCTACAAGCTAATCAGAATCCATGAGGAAAATCTGCAAGTAGTAACACATCACCTGCATCTATCAGACTATCATCTTGGCAGCATCACTCAATTCTCTAAGTCATAGTTTCCTCACCTGCAAAATGAGGATTCTCTGTCTGTACTATATGTAAAATGCATACAAAGATAAATGGTAGTTATGTTCCTAAAGAAAAACATTAATTTGTGCAATTTACTGAGAATCAAACTTCTTAGTTCTAGAAATAACTGCTTTAATTCTGGGTTATAGGTATCAAGTCCAAATATTCTGGAAAAAAACTGTCTCTCTCTTTCATAATTACACCCAAACTACACAAGATACTTGATGAGCTTCTGTGATATTTTACATCCAAAATGACTTGGTCAATGATAATTTTGCTGCTCTCCTGAATTCTGACTAAAATGTAGATTCCTAAATAAAAGAGATCCTGCAAGCTGCAAGAAAGATGTAAAGTCTCAAAACACTGGAGGTATGTCAAAGATTTGATTAAAAAAATTTTAATCTCTAGGTCTTTTATACAGAACTAAGAATAAATAAAGTTTCAATCCTGAAATTGCTTTCCTGTCCTGATCAAGTAATACAAGTGAAAACTGCAGAAGCATCTAATGGTTACAAGCAGCTTGAATTCCAGGTATTATTAATTTGAAGGGTACCATGTTTGATACTTCTTTACAGTGTAGTCCATAAAAAAGACAAGGCTGAAGTCAAATGTCTGGGTCTGCAACCCAGTTGTCTACTACTTACAATGTTAAGTTGAGGCAATACTCTTATTAATCTTTTTCATGGTTTCTTCATCTGTAAAGTGGGAAAACAGAACTTATCTTCTAGGGCTACTGGGAAAATTAAATGAGATAAAATGTGTACATTCCTTGGCATAAAACTCAGATATAATGATAACATCAAGTCATTGCTATCCTACCTGTGAGTAGCAAGTTATATCCCACATCACGCTACTGAGATTTTCTAGTAACAGTCAGCTCTGCTTGGGCCCTAATGCTGACATTTTTTACTCTAATCTTTGTTTATAGAAGGAGTAAATAATCCAAACAAAGAACATTCCAGTGCTCAGTGCTGATGGTTACATGATAAGGCAGGGCCTGGCACCAACACCAGGACTGACTATCTGTTAAGGTGAAAACACATAACTTTGATAATGAAGCTGTCTCCTGATTTATAGAAGCTACCCTGTCTTAACTCCTGGGATTCAGAGCCAACCAAGACCTAGAGAACACTGTGCCTGGAGGGGAGGGGAGATGCATATGCAGCCAGGATTTAAACAGAGAAGATATTAAGCTTGAAACACTAAAGCTGTTCTGAAAGAAAACAGTACTTTAAGTTCACAGAGAAAACGTTTTAAAAGAGAATCAGAAAGGCTCAAAGTCCCATATAAGTAACAGTTACATTATAGACAAAAAAAATTTATATACTCTCTCTCCCCCCCTAAATTCACTCTTCACCACAGTGCCAAAAACTTCAATGAGGTAATCTGAATTTCATTTTAGCATTCATAATAGTATTAACACCCCAGTAGAACACCTTGGTCTCTTAAAGCTGAGAGGCCATGGTCTTTATTTCAGCCTGTTTGTAGCATGGTCACAGGCACACAAAGTCTCATTAACCACATTTACAATCTCTTTCAAAAGTTCTAGATTACTGCAGCCCAACACTTCCCCAAATAAGCAGTATAACTATAGCTTTCTGGTAGCTCTTTTCACTTTTATCCCAAAGATTTAGAAAGAAATGGGCTCTGAAAAGCCAGTTGAAGAAACTGGCAGAAATACCAGTCCATGAAAGCTCTTAAAAACCTGTAATAAACTTTTCCCATTAAAACTTGGATGAAAATTGCAGAAAAGGTTATTTTTTTTTTACCTTTTTAATAGTCAAGTATAGATTGAAAGAAAATCATACTGAATTTCACAAACTTTTTACATGCATAACAAGTTTTTGGAAAAGTCACAGGCATACTTGTAAGGGTAGATGGAGGCCACCCACTTAGGCCCTGGATGGGACCTCAAAAGACCTTCAGGAGGACATCATGTATCAGGGAAAGGCCTGGACAAAACTAGCTTCTTTCCTATGACTGCTCTCATCCTATACTTCAAGCCACACTAACTAAGCATGTCTCATGATTTTCTGCTCCTATGCCATCTGGCAAGTTGAAATCCTACCTAAACTGAACCAGATTAAAAGTAGGAAAATTCTTTATAAAGCTCTCTCAACCTTCTACAATGGAAAGCACCTCTTCCCTTTTTAAGAACTTCCACAACACTTTATGTCCAGACATCCTGTGCTGCATTGGTATTTCCCACCTAGCATTGCAGTTATTTATAGAGATATCTCATCTCTCTGTCTAGTCTGAAAACTTCTTGAGAGTAGAGCATCTGCTTTCTTCTTGTGTGCTTCCTATACAACAACTTGCTCCTCCTAGGCCCACAAGCATTTATTGGGTGAATAAATGGACCTCAATTATAGGTAGCATTAGTGTAACTTCAAAAGCAATTGAGGGTATCTTCCTATTTGCTCAAAAAGGCTGAACCAATGAGAGTTTTTCCAAAGCAGTTACACTTATACAACAAAGTACAACAATGCTTCATTATTATATCACTTCACTTACCAATAAGAATGCAAATTCTATAAGTGTTTTTAGTTATTGAGTATTGATTACCTATCATACATATTACTAGGCACAGAGAACATCAACATAAGCAAGAAATAATTTCTAGGCTGTTGATGAATTTAAAGTCCACTGAGAGAGAAAACATAAGACAGGTAACACCAGTATATAATGTTCAATTACTACAACAAAAGTCTTCATTGCTTCTTTGACTGCAGTTCAGCATACTTCTGCTCAATAGGTCCTTACCATTTCTGGTGAAAGTCATCTAGGATATTTTTCAACAGATCAGTCAACTCTTAAGTAGGTTTTAGTATGCAGACAACCATTAACTAAATCACCAAAATTTTGCAATTAATAAATAATATAAAGCAAAAAAGGATATAGTTTTTATACGTCTCACTACTAACAGTACAAAACAACACAATTCCTGTCAATTCTCTCACGACAAGTCTTTCAAACCACTAGCCACTGTTTTGTTTCTGCTATGTATGTGTTGTATGGATTACTGAATTTCTCCAGTTTCTTCACACCTAAATTTATTTAAAACATTAAAACCAGAATAATTCTCCTGTCATGAAATTTTCTTCAAATCATTCTACAGTTCAAAACTCTTACTGGTTCTTTACTGCCCAGGGGCCCAAACACAAACCCTTCACATATTACACTAGCTTCCCCTCAATAAGTCATTTCTCAACAATCAGCTTTTCTTCCATGCAGAATATTCTGCCTTCTGCTCATGAACGCCTACCTCTCTGATCTGTGTATGTTTTGCACACCTTTAATCTCCTAATTAGATGCTCACTTCACCTTTACATATCACCCCTTTTAACACTTTTAATAACCAGTACAATTCACATGTCTTCTGTGAAGCTGTCTTTCAAACAAAGCCATTTAGCCCTGATCTCTTGATGCCTTTGCTATAGGTCATCTCTATACTTAAGTTCTAAAATTATAACATATAAATACCTTATTGGTGTATACATTTTGGTAAATGTACTACTACAACCTTCTCACCCAGGACTGCTGCTGTACAGATCCTGAGACAGGAAACTCATCAATGCCTCCAACCTTTAGCCAAAAGGGCTTACACACATAAGCTACTCAAAGATTCCACACGGCAACATGGATTCCAATCTTGACAACATAGATTGGGGACATATTTGGAATCCATACCACAAAGTTTTCTAAAATGGAGCAACAGACTCCTTTGTGGATATCTACTGAAGTTATAGAAAATAAGGATTATATAGCAAGAGAAACAATTATACCCTTAATGGAAAATAAGAATAAATCAACATCAGTAACTGGGGTAAAGAGGCATTCTTTAGGCTACCGTAGATTTTGGGGTTTCAATATTAAAGCATGACATTCCAAAACCTGTCAAAATTCTATTCAGGTAAGCAGGGGAAACTGTTCTCAGGCCAAAGAAAGCAGCATTACTGATTATTTTTAAAGAATCTCTAAAGCTCAAAGTTATAATATCACTTAACAGCTCACTTAAGGGAGAAACATGCAGAAAGAGGTGTTTTATACATTTCTAAGAAAGAGAGGTAATCTGGCTGGGTTTTTAATCTGTAGCCATAAATGGGACAGGTTTCTTATAGTCCAGATTTTAGGTTCTAAATTTAAGGTAGATTAGAGTGTGCAGTATTTTTTAATATTCAAGTCTGTTTTCAGGCCTTAATTATGTTAGACCATTTTTTTCTCTGACGTCTGACAAATGACTAAAAGGACCTGTTTGTACCTCAGGTATCAGAGGAGCTGTGCAGAAACAACTTGCCCCTGCGAGGCTATGAGTTACAGCACTGCTAAGGTCAGGAAGACCTCTGCTAATCAAGAAAACACAAGCCACACATTCACTCCAGCTGACCTGGAGAAGCTGGCTTTGGTGACCACTTTTAAAAAGTCCACAAGTCATTAATCATCTTTACAGAAGAGCAAATGTCCAACATCCTATTGGATGGAGAACCTCCTGGTAGACCTTCATCCTGGCTTCCTGACTGCCTCGCTGGTGATTTTCCTAAAGGTGCACAATAGTGAGTAAAATGAAAGGCTCCTACTGGGTATGAAAAGAAAGCAGAGAGATCCACTTAACACCACTGTGTGATAAAATTAGGAAATAAAAAGGCAGGAAGCATACATATCAGATATTGGAACAACTTTTTCTAGAGGTATCTGACTTCCTTTAATGTACTCTCTCTTTTCACTTACTTTTAAATATGCTGTATCATGCTGCTAAGTCAGAGAAATTCACCGGGTCCCAACAGAGCTATATATATTGTATACGTTTGCACCACCTCTTCAAATAAAAGATCTAAAACTTGGTTGATTTCTTTTTCCTTAGTTGGAAATCAATAGGTGTTTAAGTCTTCACAGATTTTTGGATCATTTCCTCTTCTTGCAGCTACGCACATTACAGGCCAGAGAAGGTGGAGAGGAAACTCACAGGGAAAAAAATTGGCCTACAAATGTTCTCAAGTTTTATCAATGGGTGATGGATGAAATCTTCAGATGATTCACTGCCAGAGCTGGTATATGGTGCTAAACTGAAAGACTGCAAATTTGACTGAGCTAGTCAGCTTCACTTTTCCTTAATTTGGGTAGTGGCTGTGGGATTTTACATGGGCAAATGTACCACATTTCCTTCCAGATGACCCCAAGCGCAAAAGTCTCAATAAAAGGCTTTTCAGACCTACACCTGGACGTTGTCAGAAAACATCCATTTGTTCCACCAAAGACAGAGAGAAGGAAGGGAAAAACTAGGAGCTAATAGCACTTGGGCTTTTACTTAAGCAAATACTTTCTCAGAAATGCTAATGAATGTCACTATATTTACTCTTCATCTAACTCCAGCAGCAGAAAAATCAAGTTTTCTTGCTGCTAAAGTAAACAAAGGTAACTGTCACATGACACAAATAATATTATTGCACGGAAAAAAACACACACAAGCCAATCACTCTAAGCATTTGAGTACTTGAGTGTCTATGTCAGAAAATAACCTGTTAAAAACATTCGTTTCAAATTCTATCAACAGTGCTCTCTGTAAAACTCTCATTGATGTGATACTTACTATGCTAATGCAAACATTCATAACAGAATCAAAGATTAACGTGGACGTACTTTTACTTCTGTTTAAATCAAGTATTGTATCGGTCTACCTACACAAACACATATACACATACACATTTTTTAAGAGAGAACTTCACAAATGATATCCTCTTAAATATTTAGACGATTTGTCTTTCCTTGAAATGGTGCAAATTAAATACTTGAAAAGTTTTCTTGAACATCAAATTGCTGATGTAACTTTCATTCTCTCAAATAGAGGAAGTGAGCACTTTATAAAACTATCCTAATTAAATTCATAGGTATTTATTTATTGTATTATATATTATTTTTTTAAATTATATTTTATTGATTATGCTATTACAGTTGTCCCAATTTTTCCCCTTTTTGCCCCCCTCCACCCAGCACTGCCCACTCTTTCAGGCAATACCCCCACCATTGTTCATGTCCATAGGTCATACATGTAAGTTCTTTGGCTACTCCATTTCCTATACTGTACTTTACATCCTCATGGCTGTTCTGTGACTACCTATTTGTACTTAGTAATCCCCTCACCTCTTCACCCATTCTCCCACACCCATCCCATCTGGCAACCATGAAAACATTCTCCGTATCCATGATTCTGTCTCTGATCTTCTGGTTTGTTTAGTTTCTTTTTTAGATTCAATTGTTGATAGGTATGTACTTACTGCCATTTTATCGTTCATAGTTTTGATCTTCCTCTTTTTCTTAAATAAGTCCCTTTAACATTTCATATAATGATGGTTTAATGGTGATGAACTACTTTAGCTTTACCTTGTCTGGGAAGCACTTTATCTGCCCTTCCTTCTAGTTGATAGCTTTGCTGGATAATGTAATCTGTTGTAGGTCCTTGCTTTTCATCGCTTTAAATACTTCTTGCCAGTCCCTTCTTGCCTGAAAAGTTTCTTTTGAGAAATCAGCTGACAGTCTTATGGGAACTCTCCTGTAGGTAACTAACTTTTTCATCTTGCTGCTTTTAAGATTCCCTCTTTATCTTTAAACTTTCTCATCTTAATTATGATGGGTCTTGGAGTGGGCCTCTTTGCATCCACCTTGTTTGGGACTCTCTAGGCTTCTTGGACTTGAATGTTTATTTCATTCACCAAATCAGGGAAGCTCTCTTTCATTATTTTTTCAAATACACTTCCAATTTCTTGCTGTTTCTCTTCTCCTTCTGGCACCCCTATGATTCGAATGTTGGACCTCTTAAAATTGTCACAGAGGCTGCTTATACTATCCTCATATTTTTGGATTCTTTTTTCTTCTTGTTGTTCTGATTGGTTGTTTTTTCAGTTCCTTATACTCCAAACCATTAATTTGATTCTCCACTTCATCCACTCTACTGTTGTTTCCCTGTAAAGTGCTCTTTATTTCAATTAGTGTATCCTTCGTTTCTGACTGGATCTGTTTTATGCTGTTGAGGTCCTCACTAAGTTCCTTGAGCATCCTTAAAACCAGTGTTTTGAAGTCTGCATCTGAGAGATTGCTTACCTCCATTTCATTTAGCCCTTTTTCTGGAATTTTGATTTGTTCTTTCATTTGGGCCATGTTTCTTTGTCTCTTCATTTTGGCAGCCTCCGTGTGTTTGTTTCTATGTATTAGGTAATGCTGTTATGAGTCCCTGTCTTGGCAGTGTGGCCTAATGTAAGGTGTCCTGTAGGGTCCAGTGGTACAGTCTCCCCTATCACCCAAGCTGGGTACTCAAGGTGCACCCTCTATGTGGGCTGAGTACACTCTCCTCTTGTAGTTGATTCCTGGTTGCTGTTGGCAGATCAATGGGAGGGATTTACCCAGGCCAGTAAGTTACAAGGACTGCCTGTGACCACTGACCACCAACCTCTGCCCTCTGCGAAGGATCAGTTATGCAGGGGTAGGGTGATGGTGCTCTGACAGTCTGTAGCTGTCTACTGGGTGCGCTGGCCCTAGGGTTTCCTGGGTGGTGCAGGCCAAAGTTAGTCCCCACTTGTGTTTTGCCTGGAGTACCCTGCCTGAGCTGTAAAGCAATCTGAGATGGCTGTTCTTGTGTTGGGCTTGGAGATTTCCAGGTGAAGCCAAGCTTTGAATCTAGACTGGCTGTTGCTAGTGCTGGTCCTGGGGCTCAGTGTAGACTGCTGTGGCTTGTTTGATAAGATTTAGGAAGTTGTGACACAAGAGCCAAGACCAAGTCATGCTTCGGGAGGCCTGTAAGTTGGGTGGGGCAAAGTTTCTGTGGATCTCCAAGGTGGGTCATGGTGTTAGCCAGGTTGATGGAATCTCAGATATGGCACCAGCTTGCTGGCTCTGTGGGAGGGTTTAGAAAAGGGACAATGGTCCTGCTCGTCTTGATGCCAGCTTCTCCCTTATACCGTGACTTTGAAGCTTCTACCCTGGTGCTGGAGCCCAGAGGGAGTGGGTTCTTTAAGAGGAACTGCTTGTGGTGCCAGAAGCTTCTTCCACCAACTCAATTCCCACTGATTCTTGCAGTCAGAATTTGTGGGAACTTATCTTCCTGGCACTGGAACCGTGGGCTGCGGGGCCATAGTGGGACTGGGACTCCTCTCTCCCAAGATATCCCTCCCAACTTTTTATCCATCACATGGGGGAGTGGGACCAGCCTGTTCTACATCTCCACCCTTCTACCAGTCTGGATGGATGTGGTTCTTTAATTCCGTAGTTGTCAGATTTCTATTCAACTAGATTTTGTAGTTGTCAGAGTTCCATTTGACTCAATTTCTGAAGGTTCTGAGTGATGGTTGTTCTATATTTTAGTTGTAATTCTGATGTGGTTGCATGAAGAGGTGAGTCATGCCTGCCTGTGCTGCCATATTGACCAGAAGTCCAATCAAGTTCTTAGCAATTTAAAAAATTGTTGTTACTGAGGACACTAAAATACCCCAGTAAAAATAATCCTCAAACCAAAAACTCAGAGGCAAACTAATGAGAACTTTTCTGACTCTTTGTAAAAACCTGTAAAATGGGTTAATGCTGCCCCAAAGCAGTTCTGAAGACTATTAAAGGTCAAGAAAAAAATACAATAAAATGCAGCCTAGGCAACAATGTAATTAAATAAACTGATTGAACTAACATGTTGCAGGATGACAAATGCACATCAAAATAAAACTGCTTTGTTGTTCTACTTTATATATTTACTTATAATACTAATACATGGGCAACTGCATAGTTTAAGTGCACTATATAAAACTTTGATGTTTTAAGCATTTCTGTATAAAACTATTAAGATACTTTTATGGGAAAACACATTTCTTAATAAGAAAGATCATCCTAAACATTAATTAGTGAGTATATGAGCCCAGGGAAGGGAAGCACTGTCAAAAAGCATAATTAACTCCATATAAACATTTAAAAAACAAACTGAATGAAGAAATAAGGTGTTTACACAAATAAATGTGTAGAATATCATTTGGTTATTATTGTCTTTTCCTTAAACTTCTAGAATCTTAGTAAAGTGAATAAGTTTATGAAGAGAAGGGTCTAAGACTTGAGAAAAGGTTCCTAGTAGTCAAGAGTGTTCTCAAGTATAAAGAATCAGAGAGAGAGGAGTAGGACCAGGAAGAAAACTGTAATTTTCTTGTGAAGATGCTAGTTTTATTCAGAGTTGTGTAAGAGTTATTAGTTGGAAAGAAGAATATGTTGAAGATGGAGAAGAGCAGTAATTATGGTCGGTGATTAGAACTGCAGGGAAAATACTAAGAACAAAGACCTAAGAGTTTCTTAAAGAAAATTTTCTAAGGATTATCAAACTCAGTGCATTCAATATATTAGGACAGTGATTTTCAAGCACTGTGCCACAAGAATTTTTAAAACCTGTAATACTTCACTATTTAGTCAGGGGCCCTGACCAATTTTATCATAGATTGTCAAAAAAAAAGTGACAATAGTGAACACAACAACAGTCGTCTGGTGTGAATGAATCAAAAGTATACCTATTTTTTAAATGTCAGGTCGACAAAAAGTATATTTTTGGTGTGCTGCATAATTTTAGCAATTAGTTTATATGTGCCAAGAAATTAAAAAGGTTCAAAATCTCTATGTTAGGCTATTTTTCTCTCACTGGTGCTTGTGCCATGAGATGACAGGTTAGTCTCTGTGAAGGTCCAAAAGTAATACTCTTTTTAAAGAATATTATTAGCAACATGAGCAGGAATTGCCTATATATGTAGACATCTCCTGCCATTTTCTTCTGTAAAATAATGGCAGGTTATCACAGTTTTCTAGCAGAAACCGATACCACTTAAGTCACACTAAAAGTAGGAGTCTCAGTTACACACTCTGGTTCAAGCCTTCATCAAAGTACCACCAGACCACAATGCAGATGCACCCAATCTCTCTAGAGCCCACTGGCTTTCAAGTGGTGGCTTACCTCTATTGACTCCAGACCTTAACTTCAGACCACACAGCCTGAGAATTACTAGGTTTCAAACTAACTTTTTACCCTCATGTGCAAAGAACCAATGTGCCTTCCACCATTCAAAAAGGACAGGTGTCAAAACACTTGGCGAAATGAATAGCTAAAAAGTCACTGGGGAGGATAACAAAAGAAAGGAAGATGTGAAATGTGAAAATACAGAGCAGGGATAACAAAATAAGGAGCCAAAGAATCTTACTTAAACACATCCATCATTTTGTTTTTGCCCAGGACCAGCATCTATTGCTTAGATAATTCTTAAAGAAAAAAATAAAATACTGGTAATTAAGAAGAGGTTCTGAAAAGCAGCTCTGTACTAATAATCTGTTATCTGAATCTCTCTTTGAAATCAAATTCATAAACTTCTTTTCCTCTCTACTTATCTTTTAGATGTTTTGAGTTAACATACAAATCTTACTGTCTTTCCACCAAAAGGCAATGTCTGTTTAGTCTGGAATTGTTGCAATAACATTTTTCTTCTAAAGGATCTGATTTTCTATTTTCACAGGGCTCTGTTAGCAAATGGGCCATCTCCTAACAATTTTGAAAATTAAAAGAAAAAACCACTCACACTGAAAAAGAATTACTGTAAACCAAATTACTTCTTTATTCATTGCTGATGGTGATCACTGGAATAAGCCCTCTCATCTTGAAATTAATAATTCCCAAATATTTAACTCCAGATACATTGCATTGGTTTCCTGTTTCTAATAGCGTATTCTGGTTTTTGAAACTAGCAAAACTGCCTAGCAGGTACAGTGACCCAGAAGGGAACCGAAGGCGGGAAAGAGAACTTGCTTTCATGAACTGCTATCAGTACTGTTGGCTATTTGCAGAATTCTTATGTCAACAGGGCCAGTAAACAAGTGTTAATATTGCAAGTGGAGGCAACGTCCAGAGAGAATCAATGTAGTTAGCTGCGTGGAGTACAGCATGGAGGTCCGAGAAAGAATTGTGTCAGCTCCTGGAAGCCAGCAGTCTGTGGCTGTCAGGGGTGTGAAATGGAGCTGCTTCAAAGCCAACTGGGCTGTGACCTGAACATTGCACATTCCTGTGCCCCATGAGAGAGGATCAATGACTGTGTTTGCTGGGCTACAGTCATCCCTTTGGCTAATGAAAGCTGTGCTGAAAGGCATGCGAAGGGGCCTCTGGGCAGCTTGCAGCCTGGCATTAACAGAGTGTGTTATATAGCTTGGCTGGTGAATGCACCAGGCACCAAAGCCTCACTTACCCCCACCCCCTTCCCTCTTCTATCCCACCAATTCCCCTCTGGCTGTCTGTTTAGTGTCATTCAGTTGGGATGGATCCTGTTAAAGATCTGACGCTTAGTGAGGACTCAGAGGTGTCTGGAACGCCTGCCTCTAATCATAAACACCACAGCTGGCAATGATGTGGTCGAAAAAAAAATCACCTTGATCCAGTACACATTCTCTTTGATGTTTCTGCAGCAAGTTCACTGCCCAGAGAAAAAGGTACGGGTTTTTTTTTTTTTTTAACTCTGAGGCAAAAAAAATCAAGCTTGACATTCTCAAATCATAACCATATGACTTTCAATTCCATGCTTTAAAAAAATTTCATATATATATATCATCACATTTTGTTCTAAGAAACTCAGAGAAGAGGCATCTGACAATGATAACATGAAACAGGTTTGGAAGATAATGGCAGTTTGAGAGGAAAACACTTCCAAAAGGGAAAAAAAAAAAGTCAGACTGCCACTACCAAAAAAGGAAGAAGACTTCTGCCAAAGATTGCAAACTGCAGTGACCTTAAGTAAGAGACTGTAGCTGATTCAAGGGAAAATGAAAACTTTTCAAAGACAACACTGCTTGTGCAGCGCCACTGTTTATAAGTGCCTTATGCCCTCTTGCCTTTCAGGTGGCCTGGTAAACACAGCCTCACTGTGCTTGCAGCCCAAGGCTGCAGGGTTCCAATGAATATTCAGCCATACATTCTTTTCCTTGCTCTGTCTCTACCTCCACCCCCACCCGCCGCGCGTGCGTGCGTGTGCGTGCGTGTGTGTGTGTGTGTGTGTGTGTGTGTGTTTTAATCCTAACAAGACAGGGCTAGTGTGGAGCAATGTCCTTGTGATACCATGCCTGGTATCTACTTGTGAGGTGCATTTGCAAGTTAAATGTTTAGTTGCTCCAGTGATTACGGGGAACTTAAAAGAACCTAACCACCCTATTCCATTCTTTCTTCAAAGAAGTGAGTTTACAATGGATAACAATTATGCAGATCTCAAGATAGCTCATGAGATCTTCTTATATAAACTGAGATAAACATTACTTATCATCATCTTCATATATTACATATCTAGGTATCCTAAATGATACAGAGTGAGAATTCCATGACTTTTATGTCCAACAGCCAGTTCTTCCTAGTATACAGTCTTAATATACAAAGAAGCAAACAAAACAAGATCAGTTTAATAAATGTACTTCTTTTGCCTTTTTAATCCTATAATCCAAAGTAACTTGAAAAATCTCATATTAAGACTTTGCATTATACCTTAATTAAAAAATGAAAAAATAAAAATATGTATTCAGCCAGATAGTTTTAAATGCTAAATTTGTCAGGTGAAACCATCTTTTATACTTATTCCATATATATATATATATATGAGAATGATAATCAGGTAAGGATGTTTCTGGTTTCTTTGATTCTAAGGCAAAATAGCAAAACTGCTTTAAATTGGTCAGTTGCACTGTGACACGCCAATGTTTAAGAAATGACTCTGTAAGTGGCACCCAGGAATGCAGTGGCAACATGCACAGTAACAATATCCAGACAAAACCAAGAAGTTTGGATATGCTCTGTTGTTCTAAACTGACTGAGATTTTGCAGACTAACAACATTCCTCCATAATGATGGTGGTGTCTTTAGATTGAGATAAGATTTAAATTTATTGAGGGTTATTTACTGTTGTGTGTAAGGATCTGTATGTTAAGGAGTAAAGTAGCTGGTTGGAGGAGGGCAACTTAGCTAGGCAAACAGCTGAGAAATCTCAGGAGTTTGCATACCCCTATAAGGTAATTTCTTTCCTTTTTTTAACATAGGCAAGGCAATTAAATGTTAGTTAATCTTAGCAAAATGAAAGACAAGGATATGCTAATATACACCAAAATACTGTCATTTACTGCAATATTTACCTTATTGTATTAAGGTTTTTGTGATATCTTAAGTACAGCTCTGCCAGAAATTGTAGTCCAATTCTAATCACAAGTATGTGTTTTAAATCGTACTCCTTGCCAGAAAAGAAAGGGAGAAAAAAAAGGGGGGGAATCCTATGCTGGCATTTATACGGACAAGTTAGTTTTAATGACACCAAGACAAAAAAAGACTTGGATAAATGTACACACCTGTCCTGATGTACTGTGATGGAAAGCAGACTTTGTTTTTATTTGTAGTATTATAAAATTCATTAGTTTATTTCTTTCTGCAAAAGCAGACAAAAATTCATGTTATTTATTTCACTGTGAAAGAAAGTCAGTCAGGGTGTTTATATAAGCAAAATGAAGTGGAGGCTTGAGGAAACCATGTAAATTTTTATGTACAACAGGGGCTGGAGGAGTCACTGAGTAGGAAGTTTTCTAAACTGATCAATGTACTAGACAACTGCACAATTCTCAACAATATCTGAGATTTGCAGACCAATCCAAGATGGCATTTGGCACAAATATCTCATGCCAGGAGTTCTACCAAATCCTTTAAAAAACTGACTAGTCTGGAGGCTACACCAAAAAACTGGTTAACAGGGCCCACTGATTACTTCATGAGGGTAACATTCTTGAGAAGGAGCAACAGAAACGGTTCTTCACTGCCTACTATATATACTTCCATGTAACCTGTTATAAAATATTATAATAAAATTAAATTAAAAAATAGAAAACTTTTTATGTATATAATGTCCCACTTTACTATCCTATTCATCTTATTCTCTTGAAATCTCTTATTACATGAGATTTGAGATTAAAAGGTACAGAAGCCTGATTTCAGTAAAACCTGAAAACAAATATCTCCACAATATAGTTTGATGGGTCAAACAAGAAAAGACACAGATGCATTAGCAGCATGTCCTTATGTTGAGACATGCTGGCCAGCATTGTCGGATTAATCTTAAAAAGACACAAATAAGAGCTTTGCTACAATTTCTTTTAAATAGGGATGAATGCTCCCTTTGCTGGCCCCCTCTCAACTGTCATTAAAATGTAACAGAATAGTGACTAGGGTCTCTTTTGTGCTAAGAGGTGTGACCTTCATTTGTGTAATAAATCTCAGTGCCTGACTGGCCCAACAAAGGTAAGGACAGGTATATCACAGGGTGATTCTGAGGCACAGCTCTAACTGAAGGGATCAGTGGCAAGAAACAAGGACTTTGAACACTCCAATGTAAAATCTCAAAAGATAGGATCTTGCCCATTTGAGCAGGCTAAAGCTTTTGCAGTAAATCATTCTTGGTAGCAGACTTAAGAGGTAACTTCCTCCTAGGTTGTAGGGACTTGAGGAAGAGAAGTATCCCTTTGGATAGGAACAGGTGAAGGTATGTCTAGGAAAGTTTCTTACTTTGTAGTTATTACTGAGCTTTAATGGAAGTGTCTGCATTGGAGGGGGAGCACATTCAGGTTAGACGTTTGGATGCTGCTCACTAAGCAAACATAAAGAGAAGAGATCAAATGGTTAGCTAAGGCTGGGGATGTTAGCTTCAATGACAACAGGAGCTGTCACTTGTGGAGTTGTTACTTTGTGCCAGGCACTCGACTACCATTAACTCCATTTTTGTTTGTTTTTGAAACCCTGCAAGGTAGATATTATCATCTATGTTTTACAGAAGGGACAAGTGAGGCTCATTGCAATTAAGTAATTTCCTCAAATTCATACATCTGGTAAGATACATAACCAGACTTTGACACATACTTTGAAAGACTATGCCTAGTGTCTTTCCAGGTAGAAATAAAGGATCCTCATCTCAGATGAGGACAGATGACCAAATCCTTGAGACAGTCAGCAGACTTTGTTGGCAGGAGCTGGTGCTACATATCCCTAGGACCACATCAAATTATCTTCAAGAATTGTCCTTGAGAAGACTAAAGGACAGATGTCCATGGACTTTTGCTACAACATCTACAGAATGAAACTGGTACCTTTCCACTCCAGGTAAATGTGCTCAGGCATACAAATTCCAGGAGGCCCATGAGGTGGTATTTTCCATGCTTGAAATCTTGATGGGAACTTGACTTAAAAGTGTAACAATCATCCCAGACTGTTCAATACCACCCCAAAACTACTGCCTCCTGAAGACTCATGGGTTCTTCCACCTAGAAGCATTTCTGACATAAAGGTCACAGGAAAGGAAACATGGAAGGTCTGTGTTCTAGGAAATGAGTGATTCTGAGGGAGGAGAAGAGAAGCAAGAAAGAACTTCTTGAACAAGAAAGAGGGTGAAGCTTCAGAAAGCATAAAGGTTTAATATAAAATTGATCAAGAAAAGAACTGGTATAAGGCCAACTTCAACTGGGAGCAAGAGATTCTCTCATTCCTCCGGAATACAGTATGTACTTGAGTGTAAAGGCATTTCTCACTATGTATCTTGTTCCTTTGTTTGGACAGTAAAAGTTCAGAAGAGTTTGGAAAGCAAGAGATGTGACACTATCTGAATAGCACATACAAACAAGCAAGCAGAATATAACCAGAGACACTGAAATAAAGGATAAACTGATAGTAACCAGGGGGGAGGGTGGAGGGGGATAATGGAGGGAAAGAAGAGGAAGGGTCGTCAAGGAACATGTATAAAGGGCCCACGGATAAAGCCAAAGGGGGAAGAATTGAGGGTGGGGCAGGGGAAAGTGGAGACAACTGTACTTGAATGACAATAAAAAAAAGACAGTAAAGACAAAAGGAAGATTCCTTTCATCCAAACAGTTCAATCTAAATAATTTCTCTGAATGTATTTCATTCCTGAGTACAGATAGCTAAAGTTTGTAAAGTGAGGAATAATTATATTTTTAATTCCAGATTCCACTGTACATGCATACAATACAGGCATATGCTACATTACTGCAGGTTCCTTATAGCATGCTACTTAAATGACCTAGAAGTCTTGTGCTCGATATGGTGCAAGCATGGGTGAGAAAATAGCAAAGAAAAACAAAGATCTGTGGAAATTTTTAAGAATTTTCTCCAAAAAAGACTGAATTGGGACTTTCTCCAGACATACTAATATTAGTATTTTAACTCAACCTCTACCCAGTCTACATGGTTCATTTCAATGCCCAGGTAGCTAGCTGTACAGGGTCTATCTCAACAATTAAGCAGTGAGACACAAGGAACAACTCCCCTGGCAAGAGGCTCTTTAAAAACGAAGTGCCAGAGGGACAGGGTTTAGGTTTCCAAAAGGGAAGGAAATGGCCAGGCTTCCCCGGAAGTTTTCTAGAAGACTCAAGATACAATATATTTGTCCACTGAATTTGGAAGAGATCTGCCAGAGGCAGCTTTTGGGGGAAAAAAGGGAGAGGGTTACAAAAGTAGTAGAGGCTCCACCACTCTCCAATTAATGTGCCTGGTGTTCTTCCCTGAATCCCTCAGCAAACAAATCAAAACCTCAAGTCAAATTTCCACTATGAAATAAGGGAATGGGGAAGTAGTTGATAATTTTGCAGTGTAAGCAGCAATTTCATGACCACTTCAGTGCTTTCTGAAATGATGTATTAACATGGCATTATTTTCTTATTTACTTGCCATAAATAGGTAACTATAAATGGCTTACGTCATTAGATTAGAAAACATAATAATGTTTTGTGCATGCATACACATTTCTTATACAAAAAGCATAATGTTTTCTGAGGGAGGGAACTAGAGTTAGAAACTTACCAAGTATTCTTTTTTATGTGTCTTAGTTTTTTTAAACATGTATCTTATGTTTTTCTTGTACAGACTTTACAACGTAAGATTCCTTAAAAGTGCCACTTCCTACAAACAGTAGACACTCCATATTATGTTATGCTGGGATTTTGAGTTTTCTGATCTTACCTTAAATGGAAGGTGGGGGGATAATGAGCAAATATTTTTAAAGCACAGCAACAAATCCATGAGATAGCTGCAAAAGCTTTTAAATACTCATATTTTAGGCCTGTCTGTGACAATGCTTTTTGGAAAAAATTAAAAAGTTCCCTCCCTCCAATAACATGCTCAGCGTCCTCCTCTGCCAGAGGCATTCACTCATTATATAAATCAAACAAGCACACAGCACTAGACAAAAAGTGACTAGTAATGCCTGGCACATTCCTCTGCCTGAGCTAAGATGATTTTGGTGCATTGCATGCAGATGTCAGGTATTTTAATAAAGAGCTCCATTGTGCAGGCCCCACCACTCCTCCATTGCTCCCAGCACTCTCCAAAAAGGGGGGCTCTGAGGAGAGGGGAAGAGCGACAGCCATTCCAGCTGGAGCTGGAACCTCGTCTGAGTCAGGAAAACCACAGCTCATAAGCAAAGAGGAAGCATAATGTTCTACAAGGACAAAACATTAGCAGAAATGTCACTCAGCCCCAGTTCCACATGTTGGCTGCCACGGCCTCTTCCTCCTAGCATGCCCGATTGATATAAATTCCATCTGCTCAGCAGCCAAGTGACAGAGAAGAAATACCGGCATCTGGTCTCCATTGCTGTCGGGTTTTTGTTCCATGTTAGACCTTAGCTAGAAACATATGAAGAGATGAAGGTGCTGGCAAACGACTAAAAGGCTGAACTGGCACAAAGGAGACTTTCTGATGCTTTTCACACCTCCCTCTGGATTTTTACATGGAGGGGGAAGGGTGCCACAGAGACTTGATAAACTAAACAGTGGGAGCCAATAGGCCTGAAGGTCATTTCATGTTTTCTAAGGTTTGCGTTTTATTTTGTTTTTGTTTTTTTTTAAGAGTTTTAATGTTAAAAACGATAAAGCTCAACACTTATTCCTCTTTCTATCCATTTAATGCAGCAGAAGGCAATTGAGTCACATAAGAATATTCCTCAGCTGGTATTTTTTTCCTTTCTCTTAAACATCCACTGGTTTGGACCTCCTCCACAGGCACTTTATATTCTCCTGAAGAACAGCCGAAAGATGCCAAAACTCGAAACCACCATTTCTCTTTTAACTCCCAGCTACCCAGGAAAGTATAAAGTCACTATCAAGCCTAAAACCCTAAGGAGAAATACATGTAAGTCTAAATTCCATTACAGAAGCTGGATGTCCCACCTCACTCTCAGGTTGACATTTAATTTTTTCATCTGATCAGGTGACTGAGAAATATGAAAATTAAACATGGAAGTAAAGGTGGTAAGAGAGAATATAGGTATCAGTTTCACATTTTTCAGTACCTATTTGCATGTTTGCAAAACAGTAACAATGAGTGGTTCCAAATGTGACATGCAAAGCGTTTTTTGTTTTGTTTTGCTCTTTATTTTTGGTTAAAGATTGAGATCAAATAATAAGGTGGCTTTATAAAACAACTGTGAGGATGAATCCTATTAAGTTCTCTTCAAAATATGACCAAAAATTGTATAATCTTTTTAGCAAAAGAATAGAAAATAGATTAAATGAATCTCTTCACTGTATTACTTTAGAACTATGATTTTAGCTTGCCCTAAGGCCCCCCAAGAAAACAAAAGACAAACCAAAAATTAAAAACAAACAAAAAACAGTACAATATGGGATTATGCTGTGAATTAACTGCTTCCTCAACCTCCCCCTTTTCTCTTATTGCTTGGTGGGCACTTGAAGTGAGAACATAGTGCATGGTAAGAGAAGTGAGTCACAATAAAGACAATAGTATTAAATAAAATGACAAGGAAGCCAGTAAGAATAGAGTTGACGATGATGCTCAAGGCTGTCAGACCTGAAACTGATTGCTATGGTGCTAATGACAGAAAATTGTAATAAAATACGATCTACTGCCAGCATCCAGAAGTAGATTTACCAAGGAACTAATGAGGCTTAGTTCTCTGTTAGTTCCAGTCTCCCATCTGCCCAGGCCCTTGGTCATTTCAGGGAATTTTAGAATATCCCACGTGGAGAGGGGAAGTCAGGTTGCAACTAGAGGATTTCTGTATATGCCTTTCTAGCCAATTCCCTAAGGAGATACCAGAAGAAAAAGGTCTGAATCTCCATGACTATAGTAATTTTCTGTTTTTGGGGGGTAGTTTTCTTATTCTGAATATATATTTATTATTGCACCTAAAAATTATTAAAACTTGAAATAACAGATTTGTGAACTAAAGCTCTAATGTTTGTATATGTAATAATCTTTAGAAAATGTTCTACATACTTTAAATAATCAAGTGTCACTAAAACAACACCCCCATTGGATGAAAAAAATAGATAACCCCTAAATATCTTACTGTCACTACCTCAAGAAACATAAAAATCCTGGCTGATAACTTAAAAATAAGGAAAAACCCACAAGGCAAAAACAAAAGCAAAAACAAAGTAAAGAGCTAAAGACCAACTGAAAACAAATATTACAGCATAGACAGACTACATGCTAATTTTAAGATTTAAAAAAGTGCTAAAAATTAGTAAGCAAGGGGATTTACAATGAGATTACAAAAACAGGAACAGAAATAAATAATCATAAAAAGGCAGTATACCTTACCCGTCATTAAGAGCAATGCAAATTAAAGCAATGCATTACCATTTATCCCATCTACCAGAATGCCAAAGATCAGAAAAATTTGTTTCAGTATCTTGTCTATCAGTATGTAAGGAAAGAAGCACATAAATTGTGATATATCCATACAATGCAGCTGTTAAAAAAGAGTGAGGTAGCTCTTTATGTGTTGATATAAAATTGCTTATAAGATATATTATTAAGGGAAAAATGAAAAGTGTGGAATAATGTGCTGACTGTATCCTCCCTCACCATTTTTATTAAATAAACAGTACAATATATATGCTTTATATGCATAAACAATATCAAAGACTTGCTTTCAACTATCCAGTCCTTTGTATGATTTATTTTTTTTACAAAAGTATCTATTTCTTTACAAAATATGTTATTACTTTAAAAATGTATTCTATATATCAGAATTAGGGGTATTTCATTCTTGAACTTACAACTAAATATCTTTTTATTTAGCTTAATTTTTCTATCACTCTATCAGATAGTTTAAGTTTTATAGGAGTAGTTGCCCTTATGAAAGTAAAAAAAAGACTTCATTTTGAGCTCTTTTTGTTTTGTTTCTAAACTTCCCTAAGATTTTAGGATTCTTGCTCTTTTTGATCTTTTCAGGATGCTGTTGCATTTCATTATAAAAATATATATACACATATATACATACATACACACATAAGTAACATGTATGCATGGTATGTGTATTTCTATACTCAAATTATAGAAATGCACACATATAGAATTGTTCTTCATATTAGAAACTTGATCATTTTCTATTTCATTACACTCAGTGAGAAAAGAATAGCAAAGATCATTTGAAGGGTGAATACATTTCCAAAAGAAAACCTAACCAATATGCTTAATTGATTTACTTCCTTGGGAGATTTATTTTAACATCATAGTCTGTGTTCACAAATACTAGAATTACCATACTTTCCAGATACAGTTTAATGGTCTTTTTGCCTTTTGATACCTGACTCTCTGCCACTGGCTGTGCCATGTCTGAAGAAATCCTGTACTGCCAAGACATATTCTCGGATAAAGAAATGTATAGCATTAATCACTCACTAAAAGGGCAATAAGCAACTGAAATGCTTTCCTATCTGTACCATGGTACTAGCAAAATGTATACACCCATAATTTAGTGCTTGAACTCCCCCTTGATGTGACCTTGGTATGTCAATGGAAAGTGAGTTCATAAAAAAATAAACTGTCTTTCATTCTCTTAATACAAATTTATTAAGGTTCTATGAGGTACTCAGAATACGGATATAATAAACAACACTGAGAACCATCCATCAAAGAACTTACAATCTAGTAAAAGAAACAGACAACAGGTAATTATTGTACAGTACATAAAAATTGTTATGTGGGTACTTGAAGTGGTACAGCTAACAGTGAATACAGAGCAGAGCAGCAATTTCTTAGAAAATTGCTAAGCTGAGACCTACAACAGGGTAGGGATTAGCCTGGAGAACCATTGAGAGTAGTTGATTTTAGGAAAAGACAGTGGAATCAAGTGACATTTTCAAATGGAAGAACCACAAAACAGCCAAAGAACTTCTAAAGGGGCAGTTTGCATCCTCTGAATTATAGCTTCTAGACTCTCATTCTTAAGCTTTAGATATAGGCAGAATGCCACAAATGATGGGTCCACTAATCAGACCAAGTATACCACCCCCAAGTTTGAACACACCACAGGATAATGAATGAAGCCATAACAGTTATGTGCAGGTGTAGCATCAGAGATAGGAATTTTGTCCTTGCCTCTTCACCACCTATTTCTTGCTCCCCTGCTGTGGGTTTGACTGGGTGGTCTTATCACTGATAGCCCCAGATGCAATGCTACCTTTCTCAAATGGTATGAGGTATGCAGCTGCTTGTCTGTGAAGCCCAACAACACACAACACAACTTTCCTGCAGTCAGCGGACTTGCAACAATTTGGTTGCAGGGGTGACTAAATAACTGAAGGAACCTATGTAAGCTTCAACAGCAGGCCAGAGCACCAGTGCTCCGTGAAAGACAACTGATGGGTCAAATCTCCAGGGAGCTGCTGAAGAATTATTAATGGTGACAGGTACACTACCTGGGAGACAGGTTGAGGAGGAAAAAAGATTATTTATAAGCGAATAGTTAACAGCTGTACCTATTGCTAAGCATTACATGGATGCCACAAACTGTAGCATTCAAATCCTAGAGTATTCAAGCACGAACAACTGCCTGTCACCCAAATGCAGCACATCGCTACAAATTAAGGTGGAAGACATGAGACTGCAATGCCGCCTCGCCTAGGAAGGCAATGTCATCTGAGAACTCAGATGAAAGGTGAAGAAAAGCTGAGATAACCACGAGGTGAGTTATAGTTCTTAATAATAATGATAAATTTGCAATAACAGCTTTATAGTTTTTCCTGGGGGCTTTAACAATAGAACAGATGCCAAAAATCTTGTATTTTCAAGAGTAAACTGAAGGTAGGATAGCAAAATTAGAAAAAAAAACTTTAAATAGGAAAAGAAGCTATGAAAATTTGGTTTAAAAGATATTATTGGAATAACTATTACCTGAGATAATTTTTACTATTATTTTATATGAGTAAACATGACATTTGCTATTTTGATATAAACTAATATTAATGCTACTTTCTCATGACTCTGGGCCATTAACTAAGTAGATACTATGAAAACTGTCACATATATTAACATTAAGAAAATCAACAGTAAAAGTTATTCTTCTCAATTCAATATTCTGAAAAGCCTGGAAGCTCAACATATGTTGAACTGAAAATCTACAGGAATAAATATCCTCAACAAATTTTTATATTTTCATTTCTATGGAAATCTGAAAATTCCTATGACCATAATATATCTACCACTATGAAACAAGAGCTGTCAAGAAAAAAATAAAGAGAAAAAGTGATACTAAGGGACTGATCTCATTTTAGAAAATGAAGTCATATATTGTTAATGGAGTATAAATTAGTACAAACTTTTTGGAGAAAAGCATAGGAAACACTCACTAAGTAATTGCAACAAATGCAACCACTCTTACCTTCTCTCCATGACACACTAAAGTGAAAAAAGCAAGTAATATACAATACCCAAACTGTTAACACTATTCATTTCTTTTTCTTTTTTTAAATCAACTCTCACCCCAAGATTATTTTTTCATTGATTTTCAAGAAATAGGGAGAGAGAGAAACGTCAATGCGAGAATAAAAGCACTGATTGGTTGTCCCCCAAATGTGCCCAAATCAGGGATCACATGTACACAGAATGGAGGACTGAACCTGCAACCTAGGTATGCATCCTGACCAGGAAGCAAACCTGCAACCTTTTGGTTATAGGATGATGCTCCAACCAACAGAACCATACAGGTCTATGCTATTCCTTTATTTGTGCAAAAAAGAAAAAGTAATATTTATATGCATACAATTAGAGACTATTTCTGTAAGGACATACAAATATAATAAACTAGTAAAAGGGGTTACATCTGATTTGGATAACTGAGCAGCTGGGTTGTGACGATGCCTTTGTGTATATATTAAATATATTATTTATTCAAAAATATAGTTGTTTTATAAAACTACTTACTGACCTGACAATTGTTTCCAAATATTATTCTAAAAAGGCACTTAAACATATACATTAATACTTACATATAAGGATGTTCCCTATAACAATGTTTGTAAAGTAAAAATACAGAAATAACCTAGTTATCTTTAAATAAAGGATTTTTAAAATAAATTATGGTTTATCTACCCAATGCAAAAATCATATAGAGGTTAAAAAGAATGCACGAGACCTATATATACCAACATGGAAAGAGGCCTGTATTAGTTTCTAAGAGCTGCTGTAACGAATTACCACAACCATAGTGACTTAAAATAATAACAATGCATTTTCTCACATCTCTGGAGGCCAGATGTTGAAATCAAGATGCTGGCAGGGCTGTGCTACTTCAGAGGCTCCGGGAAGGCATCTGAGCCATGTCTCATTCCCAGTTCCTGGTGGCTGCTGGCAGTCCTTTGCTTGTAGGTTCACCAACTCAAACTTGGCTTCCACCTTCACATCACCTTCTCCTCTGTGTCCGTCCCTAATTTCTGCCTCTCTCATACAAGGATACAAGTGATGGTATCTAGGGCCCACTCAGGCAACCCAGGGTATCTCATCTCAGAAGCCTTAAACACATCTGCAAAAATCCTTTTTCCAAATAATGTAACATTCATAGGTTTCAGGGATTTGACATGAATAGTTGAAGGAGGAGGCGGCAAGCCATTTTGGTCTTTCACAAAGACTAGGATATCTCATTAAAATTTTAAACAGTGAGCTACAGTAAAATACATGCAAAAGGAATTCATTTTTATTAAAATAATAAGAATTAATTACTATTATATATGCATGAAAAAATGGACTGTACACCAAACAATTAAAATAGGGGTTGCCTCTGGGGGAAGGAGCTAGGAAGAACTTTCACTTTTTAAATTATATAATGACTGCAATGTTTGAATTTTTATAGCAGTCATATTAATTTCATAAGCAAAAACATCAGATATTTGAAAAGAAACTCTTATATATTTTGACATTTCCCCAATTTATATTACCTAACTCTGTAATCTTTTTGGTCTCTATCAAGGAAAATGGGTTTGTAGTCAAACCTTTATAACAGAAGATTAAATTGCTAATTGTTTAGTTGAATAAAATTTTATAAATATTAGATCACAATTTCCAATACAATATTCATAAAGCAGTCAAAGTTTCTAAGATAGGGGTGTACTAATCCTGACCTTTAGAAACACCTAGCCATTATTCTATTAAAAAAATTCTATGACCTCTCTCTCAAAAAGAAAGATTTTTAAAGCATTTCAAAGGTTGACTATGTTTAAGCATGAATGGCTCAAGTGGCCTTAGTTGTTCACCTTTTCTTTCACATAATTCTTCTCTTTACAGGTATTCTCACTGCATATAGCTTCATCTTCAAGTTTTCTTTCACACACAAAACTCAGTAACAATGTCCTCGCCTTACTGTACATTTCCTATTCCCTGTTTGTCTGCTGGTTTCCTTCCATGAGAATTGCTAAGCATTCTGAAAGTCAATGAGGATTCCCTAGATTCACTTTTCTGGACATCTATAAAAACTGAACAACCTTTTTCTGTCTAGAAGAGAAGATGACAAACAAGAGTGCTTTTTACAAAAAAGATTATTTTGTGCTCAGCAAATCTTGGGGGTTGAACTTCTGGTGTCCGAGATTTTGACAAGAAAAAAAAATAAGTTCACTAACGGCAGACTGTTGCTGTGACATGAAGCGAGCCAGCAAGCCAAGGCACGAGAAGAGCAAGAGTTGCACAGGTGTCATGCAGAAACAGTTCTGCAGTCAGGGATCCTGGTGCCTGGTAATTATGGGTATTGTCAGATCTGCCAAAAGACATATTTAGCAATGAGCAGGGAGGGGGCGGGGGGGGTGGCTAGTAGCTGGCACATTACGAAACTTGCCACCCACCTCCCATTGGTACTATCAGTTTCATGTGCTCTATTAAAGACAATCAAGGGCTCCCAGCCTCCCCTGAGATCAAGAGGAGATGGTGATTATGAAAATAATAACAGTTTTAAAAATTACCTAAATGTTCTAAGGGAGCTTTGAGCTTTTACTTCTGACAGTGTTAAATACTCAACAAGCAGGAAGGTAAAAAACAAAAACAAACTAGGAGACCACAGCAGCCTCAGTCTGAAAGGCCACTCCAGGGCTACTTAAGACAACCGCCCTCTGCGAGTTCAGTGGTTAGGTGACTCCCTCCTCTGGGTGGCATTCCAAAGGCATCTCCGTCACATGTGCAAGGAAAAAAAAAAACTGGTAGGAAGGCGTTACAGCAGATTTCTATTTGAGTCTATGTTTCTGGGGAAATAGCAAAAGAGAAGGAGTAAAACACTTTCTGTTCAGTTAATTTTTTTGAAACAAAAACTGCCTAGAGACACTGGTTTGTGAAGCCAAGTTTGTTAAAGTACAAGTGTAATTTACTTTTATATAAACATAACTTCACAGAACTATCAGTAGGTTCCATTTCAGTAAAAACAAACAAAAAAAGCTGCAAAAAATAATTATAAAACATATGGTACAAACCCTGACTGTGTTTATTTTATGACAGTTAGCATTATTTACAGTGTGATCTGGTCAGAATTGATACCCAAAGTATTATACACAAAGTATGCCCAATTTTTCTTCTTAACCATACACACCATCTAAATGAATATGTCTCGAGATTTCTTTATTCCCCCAAAGAAATCAATTATAGTTTTAACATCTATTTTTATTCAAAACACTTGAGTAATAACACTTATCAGCTGCCAATAGCAATACAGGAAGAAGCTCCCCCTTTCTCTTTTTAAGTAACAGCAAAAAACTGTGCCATTAGTTGCACCAAATTCTTTAATTGTGCACCATTCCCTTCATTAACCCAGTTGGTAATTTATATTAACAATTGTAAAAGAGTCCAGTTTATTTTCTTTTGTAAGAACACAAGTAGTACTTCATGTTACACACTCATTATCCATTTATCCTGTTGAGAAAAACTAATGTAAACTGCTTAACGTTGCTCTTGGAATAGCTTTTGGAGGTACTGACTATAGAATCTGCCAAATGGGATATCAAGATAGAACTACTTTTCCTTTTAATGTTTAAGTGAGAGGCAGAGAACAGCCAAGAGACACAAAAACAGAAAAGGAAAGAATTAAGAATAATTCTTGCAGCAAAAACATTAAATTTTTCTAAGCCCCTTTATTAAGATTCTAGTATTTTATTCCCTTTCAAGACTTATATTAACACAAATACCAATATTTACAGGACCAGGTGGTGTTCAGTAATTCCAGCTGAAACAGAAAATGACTGCCTCTCCTCCCTGGGCACCAGACACGGGGCACCCCACCCCATAGCACCTGCCCCACAGACCACAACAATCTCCCCCGTCCTGCCCATCGTCCTGCCCATCGCAGGAAATGGCTTCTTGCAACGGTATGCCAGCCCCAGCTCTCACCGGCCCAGCCTGTGAGAGCTGCTTGTTAAAGATTCAGGAAAGCACGCTGTCAAAGGTAAACATTATTAAAAATTCAATTGTATAAACTTATAATTAAAGAAATGATACTAAAAATAGAGGAAACAGATACTCAAAACTTATCACTTCAAATTATTTGACTACATTTTACTATTATTTGTGCTCGTGAGGTAATTTACTTCTCTTTATGTTTAGCATGGTGGAAACATGATATAACAGTGGGCTACCACATGTCTCTGCTCAGTCCCATGTTCAGTGACTTATGCAGATAGACTGAAATCAGTCATAGTAGGATATTTTCACCGCAGGAAATCAGCAAACACTGCAATTCAGGTCTTTTTTTTATTATTATTTTTATTTACAGAGCTGTTGTAAAGCATTTATCAATATAACACTAGCTTCTTCTGAATAATAGATGAATGTCTAGTTTCAAAACTTAGACTTCACTTAAAACACACATTTATTTAAACTTTATAATCCCATCTGTACCCATTTGGGAGGGAAAAAGAAAAGAAAGAGATAATTTTGCTATGACAGACTTTTAAAAATAACTATAAATTTTATTTGGATCACTTATTTTTATGAAGTCTTGTAAAACATAACATGGAGCATGATTTCCGGATGAAAAACATCAGATATGACAAATGAAATATATGGTTTGTGCCTTGAACAGGAAACACCCTGCACAACCTCTAGAAGCAAACACAAAGATTAAGTCTCAGGCACACAGTTATTTATTTATTTTAAAATGCCTAAATTATTCTGTGTCTATAGTAAATTAGTAAATGAGATTCTAGCCATTATAATATTTTTTGTGTCTTTTTAAAAACTCAATTGATCTATGATATAAATATACCTAAGGAATAAAGCATAAAAGGTTGAAATTATTCTGTATCAAAGCCAATGAAGAAAAGACAGCTTATAGGTGTTAAGATGTAAGAAAAATTTAGAGATAAATTACTTTTGCTTAAACATGTAGCAATATCTATTAAGATGAAAATCAGGATGAATCAAATACTTATGTCCTTAAAACTAAATCTGGATAGGAATAAAAATCTGCCTGTTTGCATTACATGGTACATCCACAATCTCATTGTTTCAATCTCTGGTTTATAAACTTAAAACAAACATTACATTTTTCTACATTACTGATATTTGTAAATCATCTACTAAAAGAATATTGAAACTAAATGGCAAACCATTCAGAAATCTTACAAATGCAACACGAAGAAAGGCAGGATAAATATTGCTAGAGTTAAAATGAATGTTTTATAGTTCTTCCTATAGAAGCTGGCAAAATGTTATGGAAGGGAATTTTATTAGAAAGTAACACAGTGTAAAAATCAAATTTTAATACTGCCATTCTTATGAGTAATATAGAAGATTTCAATGTAACTATAAAAATATGTCTGACTTCAAAAATTTATTTTTAAAGGCATCCAAATCTACATGATATAGATAGGCTTTGTGATCATGAAATAATTAATAATAATAATTATGGAAGTGCTTTTTTAAATGGTCCTATGCTAAATAATTATTACTTAAAGATAAACATTACATAATGCAAAGAACTCCAGCTGTGATATCAGAAGATCCAAATTTGATTATTTGGTTTTGAGCACTGTTAAGTTTTTTCTCTAGTATCAAGGGTAAGTTTTAGTTTTAATACCCTATAAAACAAAATTAATAAAACTTACTCTATTCAATAGGTCTCCTAAATGAATCAGTACATATGAACTCCCTGTATAAGCCTCAAGTGCTACAAACTCCAAGAGCCAATTAACAAGTTCTTGTTATCATCTAGTAGCTAGCAAAGCCATCCGCTCTGAGTTAGGGAAAGAATATTCTTTCTCCTTATAAGATTATAGATGTCTTCCTGTTTTAGTGTGAATAAGAGAATCACACAAGAAAAATGCAGGAATGGGACATCTAACTATACAACCTAATTCTATCTGGTTTGTACCCATGGTTGCAGAACCAAATTGCTTTAATGGTAAAAAATACATTAAAAAGTAAAAATAAAAAAAATAACACTTAAAAAATCTACCTGTGTCTCTTTTCCTTCATTTTCCCATCCTTTATTCTTTCTTCCTTAACTGACATTATATAAAATTGAAATATATTTTGTCATTTATTATACATAACAGTTTATGTACTCTGATCTTAATTTAAACAGTAACTGTATGTTATTCTTCCAGAAGCAACTCATGCACTAAGTTGCTTTTTCTCCAAGTACCTGTCTTATTTTCTTTTGTACATAAGTCATATGCCCTTAACAAAAATATTGGTCTTATCCACATATAAAAAGAACAGGGAAACCATGGTGAAATAAATTTTCTATTCAGCTAATAGGAAGATGACTTTTATATATTTTCATAAATAATCTAGACATGATTTCCCCCCAAATGTTCACAATTTGAAGAAATTAAACCCCAGATTACTAAGTGAATAGCAGGGGAGAAAAAGCAAAACTTGTATACTCTGGCTCTGAAAACTAAACTCCAAAATGGTTTAAAAAGAAATGTTGTTACCAATAAATTTTAATTTTTATCAAAGTTGATGTACTTCTAAATCTAAAAATAATCTAAAAAAATACCCATATATACTGAATTCTCCAAAGTCCTAGGCAGATGTTCAGTTCTGAGAAATAATAGTAGAAAATCTAAACTTCAGACTTTTGTTATAGCAAAGTTGCCCATGTGTTTTTTAAAGATGAGATGAAACACTTGTCATTTAATCATCTTTGCAAGGCTGACGGTAAAGAAAGCACTGGGATGAGGCCATGAATTTTAAAGTAATAGGTTACAAAAATAGTATTGCAAAGATGCTATCTCATTTCATATTAATGTTTCTGGACAGAGGAATAGAAATTGTTTAAAGAAGTTGCACAGATGTCCTATGTGCACTGCAAACATAACTAGGTCCAAAAGCTTACCTGTTCTCTAGAATCCCATGTAACCAGCCTGGAATCAATCTATGAACACCTTCTCTCTCTCACCTACCAGAGTCATCAGCAAGTGGCTTTATCGAACCATGTTGTTCACTCTCCTTGCCACTGCCCTAAAGCCAGGCTTATTTCTACCTGAACTACCTTGACAGCTTCCAAGTTAGACACCTGGATCAGACCTCTTCCCTCAGTTCCACATAACACTATCAAATGAAGCTTCCTAAGGCATTAATCTGGTGGTTGATTATTTCAGTACTGGCTCCCAATTGCTCAGACTTCCTTGTATGTATGTCCTGGAGTAATCATCTCCAAACCTGGCTCTGGGCTTTGCCATGTGACTTGCTTCGGGCAACGGGATCCTAGTAAATATGAAGCCAGCAGACACTTGTTTGAATAAGACTAGATTAACCTGTTCAATGATGAGTGGTACAATGCGTAGTTATATCCAGTGCCCTAACTGACAGCCAGTACCAGCTGATAGCCAGGCGTAGAAATTAAGCCATCCTACACAAACCAGCCCACCTACCATCCACCCAAGCTAAGTACCACCTCACTGAAGAACTTCTCAGTTGACCCACAAACTTGTAAACAATATTAAAGTAGAGGTTGTTGTAAGCCACCAAGCATGGAATGGTTTGTAATGCAACAGTGGATAACTAATATACTCATCACTCACTTACAAAGAATCAAGTTCCAACGAAACAAAACTTTAAGCCTGCCAATCAGTGCTTTTGCTCCTCTGGTTCCATCCATCCCAAGTTTCTAAAACTCTCCCAACATGCCTCAACACTATTCCATATTTTGGTTTCTCTGACTTTGTTTAGGGCATTAAACATTGTGTAAAAGTACAAAATGCTGATGGAATTTTTAAAGGCCATCTAAAACACCCAATGTGAACTTCCTTGTTGTGAAGTTTGGCAATATTCTTTTCTGCAGAAGGTCTTAACAGAAAATCATTAATAAGCTGGTGTACATATATTTTTTAAAAGATTTTATTTTTTATTTATTTTTGAACAGAGCGGAAGGGAGGAAGAGAGGGAGAGAAACATCAATGAGTGGTTGCCTCTCACATGCCCCCAACTGGGGACTTGGCCCACAACTCAGGCATGTGCTCTGAGCGGGAATTGAACCAGCATCCCTTTGGTTTACAGGATGGCACTCAGTCCACTGAGCCACACCAAACAGGGCTGATGTACATACATTTTTATTTATCTATGTGTTTCCAGCCCCACAAATTAAAAAACAAAAACAAGGACTTTTGCTTTTTATTTGTTTTCCTTTCCTCTTATAATTATGATTTAAAAGGCTATCTGAAATGGAGAAAAAATATTCCCCTTTCTTTCTGAGTCTTGTATTTAAGCCATGTCCACAGGAACCATAAGATTAAATAAAGCTTTGTTTATATCCCATAAATACCTCATAGAATTTTAACTCAAGTTAATACTCTAATTCAAATGAAAAGAGATGAATTTTCACATTTTTATTCTTTCCCCACAGATTTATTTGGGAAAAAATGATAAAAATTTGGAAACTTTTTCTAAGCCTTTGGGTTTTGTTCTAAACCAAATTTTTATTAACAAAAGCAGTTTTTATCTACATATATTAGTTTCCTGTTTTATGCAATTAACTGTTTGCTCCTCAAAGTTAGTTCTGTTATATATGGTGAATTCCCTCTATTTAGCATATTATTTTTTATTAAAACTAAATACTATTTAAAGTATGACACTTAACATATTAGCATCTATCAATCTCAGTAACTTCTATCCAGCAGAAAAAATATTCCTGGTGACAGGTTCAGAGGTTCCATACTTAATTATTTAGGTTTTTCAACTACTCTAGATAGGGGAAGCTGTATATACCATTCATACATTTATTCTGTAGAAAAATATGTTTTGATTCTGTGAATGTCATTTCAAAAAGAATACATGGCAGTGACTATAAGAACTAGCTTTTCAATATGTACTATAGAAATTTGATGTTATTCAATGCCCAAGTACATTGAGTCTCTCTTGTATCTCACTCAAAACCCTGTATTATCATTTACAAAACCTTTACAAAGTGTTCTTATATTTAACATCTGCATACTATTCTTTTACAAGTATTGCTGTAAAGTAAGTGGAATACAACAAAAGAACCATGATTCCCTCAAGCCCTCCTCCGCATTATATAATTTACTAAGTGAAACTGATTATAAGATGTATCGCTCAGAAAATAACAGAAAGAACACTGTAGAAATATAACACCTTACCATTGTCACCACATAACAATGGTGTTTAAATTCTACCATCCTGATTTTCAATTAATATAAAATAACACAGGAAGGGGAAGGTACACTGATCTTTCATGAAGAAACCCAATCCAACGATTTTAACAAAAGCTGAACTTTGACTAAAATAAATGGCAACTGGACTCATAGCAAGACATATTTGACCTGTGGCATAGGCAAATCTAAAAAGTTTGTGAAATTTAAACTATCAGACACTTTCAGGTCTGAGAAACCACAACTTATACTCAGGACGCTGTTTGGGCCTTCAAAGCAATATGCTCCAGTGAATAAATCATACATGAAAACCCTATACTATAGCATTCTTTTTATAAAGTTCCTTTTAAAGAAGTATTCCTCCTTCCAAGGGTGTGCCCCTTTCAGGTCTCAGATACTTTTCCATATGGGAAATATAATGCAGTAAAGCTTCCTTCCATCTGGTGCCTTGAAAAACATTTATGAAGAGGTTTTACTGTACATCTTTGATAATCCTGATACTCCAGACATCTCTTTGTCAAACTTATCCCAAAATGTGAACTTCAGATATCATAATTTATATTAACAGCCTGGATCCAGGTGTAAGGTAGGAGACAGAGAAAAGAGAGGACAAAGCATATGGTACTGTCAGACGGCCCTTCTTTTTCTGCTACCAAATCTGAGACTATACTACGAAGAAGAACCTACTAGCACCAGATTATTATCATCTTATATTACACATGGATATTATTTATGAGGCAAATAGGCAATTAGGTAAACTAAAACTCTATGTACTGAGAAGAAACTAACAAAGGGAATATAGACTAATTCCAAATCAGCTGTTATTTATTTTAATAAAAATAATATTTATACTTTATGTATTATAACTTAATATAAAATATCTAGATTTTAATTGATCTAATTACTCCCCAAGTGGCACTGGCAATAGTAATTCCATGGAGATTTTCTTGTTCTAAATGAGTGACTTCATGGGTGGCTTTGCAAAATGATCTTGATGGAGCTCAAAATTATCATGTTTGTATTTTCATCAAAAGGAAATTTTAAAATAAGTTTTTATTAACTTGTCAAAACATTTATGAGCTAATGAATTGGGAGAACACACCTCTTTGCTACCTAACTTCTGTGATTAATAAGTAGGTGGGTATTCTATAATAGACAGTAAAATCTCAATAATTCAAATTAAAATTAATGCTTTTAATTCAAAAAGTAAGGGCTGGGTTAAAAATTAATTTCGTTTAGTCAGTCATTTAATTGCAGAGTTTGAATTAATAATACAACCAAGACAGCTAGGGTATGTTTAGAATTATTTAAAGCATTAACTTGCCAAGTAAGTTGCAAATATGTTCAAACAATCTATTTACATATAACTCATTATCACTCTAATTATAGATCATGCTTATATATTTACTAGAAGATGTACACTAATTATGTATGCTTTCCTTTAGCATAACTTGAGCCCCAATATCCAATAAACTGAGAGCTATAACAATGTCTCTCTCTCTACCATTTGAATAGGTAAAGCAGCCACTCAAGTAAACAGCCACTCATGTCTGTTGAAAGAATATATTTTCCTGAACCCTCAAAATAAAAAAAATACCCAATTTAAGGAAAATACATCACTTAATGAGATGTTAAAAACAGGATGGAGGATCAAATTTGAAACAAAGACTGTACATTAAATGAGACCATATTAAATTATAAATCTTAGGCTAATAATGCATAATGTATAATTAATTTCTATTCACCACCTCTAACTTGGCTGTAAATTTGCTGGATTTACCTTCTCAAAGTTTTTACCAGATGTCTCAATTCATTTCTTTTTATTTAAAGTTAATATGTATAGTAAAAAAGACAATTTTCTTTCTATAGCTGATCCTCTTACCATACAACTATTCAACATGTTTTTATTTTGTAAATCAAAGATACAACCCAGAGTGGTGAGAAATTAATCTGAAATTCTCAAAATTGCAGAAGAGGTTTACAAAAGCAAATCTTTGCATATAAAAAATTTTTTTCAGTACGATACCAGAAATCTACATAAGGGGAAGATGGGACTACATTGCCAGAAAGATTTCTGTATATATATTGAAAATAATAAAATCATTATTTAAACAATGTGTGCTTCAGACTTTTCATTAATCCAGACTGATTTACTCATTAACTCAAATGCCAGTGTTTTCTTGTACCACATATGAAAACATGATATTATTGTCAGGTATATGAGTATATGGGTCTCTTTAAAATTAAAACTGAGAGAAACATTTGACCGCCAAACACAAAAAATTATCTAAAACTTTGATTTAGAGTAAACCAAGTATTTCTCAAATCCTTAAAATAATTTTTATAGGTGGTTTTTCAACAGTTTTATCTTAGAAGGCTATCCTTAATCAGACACAAGTATAATTGACTACAAAAATGCATAAGCAAAGGAAGCTAATGACCTTGCTTAATTAAAATATAAAAGCTCAGCATCTTAAATTCCATTTATATGATTTTAAAGGAGGCTTTCAGTAAGTCACTCTCTTGATAAGAGCATTCAGATTTCAGAGAAGGCTACAAAGGCCTTAATGACATTTACACCCCTAATAAGTGCTGTTCACACTTCATGGTTTTCCTTGTTATTGCTCAGGACAGACACTAGCACCTCATTGAAAGATCAGTGCTGCAAGGGAAAAAAGGTCCCTTGAGACATCTCAGACTTGAAGAAAAGCACTAAATCAGGGGATGCTACATAGATGACATGTTTGATTCTTAGGGATTCTTACTCACCCTATGGCCATGGATTTGAGCAGTTAACATACAGCCAATCAAAACCCTCCCCCATTCCCAGGGAAGCAGGCCACCCTCTTCTGAAGCAGGCTATTGAAGGCTAGCGAGAACAGAAATAAACTTCTTTCACGTGCCCAAGGTCTAGCAGGATCCAAATGTCTTGTACTGATCTCAGTTAATCTCCATTGATGTGTGGCCAAATGAATAAAACACTGACCTTTTCACCTAAGAGACCACAAATTTGAATCCAGTGTAAAGTCACCAGAGGATCAATCAACAGAGGCACACATAATTTTAAAGCAAAAAAGCACTGCAAAAAGGGAAAAGAAAAAAAAAAAAGGTGTGTTGTTTTTTTTAAACCATGATATTGGCCACAGATTTAACCCGGTTTCCCTGGCTTAGCTATTATGAACTGGATCTCTGATTCGGAATTGAAAAGCTCCCAGCACTGCCCCTATGGATCTCAAAATCTGGCACAAGCCCATGGCTACTGCAAGGCAGACATTCCCTCACATGTCAATATGTGGAAAAGCAATCCCTGCTGGTGATGGAATGATGGCTGACTCAATGGAACATACTCAGCATGAACTCTAATTCTGGCAGAGATGACAGGACACAGAGACAAGTAGCTCTTAATTACTCTTTCAAGAGGCATTTCAGTGTATTTTTTTGTTAATTTAAAATTTGTAAACATTTCTGCAAACTTTAAAAAGAAGCAAATAAATGAACCAATTTAAGGTGCCTCGGTTACCTAATTTTGTGTCTTATCAACACACCATAAAATAAACAGGCTTAATATTAACGGGTACTCTACAGACAAAAACCTATAGGATCCTCTATAGTTTAAATGTCAATTTCTCTGAGGCCTGACCTAACCTAAAAATATAGCCAATGTTTTCAGTGGTCTGTGTTCCAAACATTCTCCTATTTATTCCATAAGGAATCTGAAGCAGGGGAAAATGCCTGTTGTGCATCGTATTGCTTCAGAATTGTATCCCAGAGAGGATGCAGTGTGCACCAGTTTTTGAGTTACCACATTTACTCAACTGCTATTTTTAAAACCAAGAAAAGAAAAAAAAATAAGAGCAGAAAAAGCGTATTAAAATAAAAATAGAAAATACACTAACCACATTACTCATACTAACTAGAAAGCTGCCTTGGACACTGTTATTATGGCTTTGTTAAAGAGAGAAAATTACATGAGAAGAAAACCAGGTTAAAAGCATTTCCTTACAGAGAGGACTTTCAGTTCTCGAAGTCTCTTAAAAATGCTTTCCTGGGGCGACAGGTGAAAAATACAGTAACCTGAAGATAAGCTCTGCACTGAAAAGGCATACTCATTCTTTTATTTTGAGGTCTTATGTTTTATGGTCTATGGTAGCCACTGCAAGACATTCCACTGTTGAAATGCAAAACTATCAGTGCCCAAGCTACCCTCCAACCAGCTCTACCTTGACTGAGAAAGAAAAAGAGAGAGAGAGAAAGAGTACACAACAGGCCACTGAATTCAGCCTCCAACAAATGAAAACACTTCCTACATGGCAACAGGACCTCACCTCCATGGTAGGTTTCTAAAACAATTGCTCATAAAGTCACAGCTGATGATCTGCCTTTTTAAGTGTGAAGTTTATTAGCAACAAATGCCAGGTCTGTGAACCAACAGAAGTCACACCTCTAAAAAGGGATGTTGATGCAAACACCAGGAGAACCAAAATGACCTTCCCATCAGCAGGCCCAGGACTGGCCTAACCACATTCACCAACACTACTCACCTAACTGAAACACAACTCTTCCCCAATAAGTTTGTTCACACCTCTTCCCAACACAGCATTCTTCTTGTTGGGAAAAAGGTTTGTTCCATCCTTTCTACTAAGTAACCACACCTTACTTCTTCCTTAAGAATCTCCTCTTTCAACAGGTCTTCCTAGAGCAGTGATTTTCAACCTTTTTTGTCTCATGGCACACCGAAACTGATTACTAAAATTCTGCGACACATCAAAAATATATATATTTTGAACAACCTGACGAAAAAAAAGTGTAAGTTTGATTCATTCACACCAGACGGCTATCATTGTGTTTGCTATTGTACACTGGTTAAAAATTGCTGTCTTAGAGTAATTTAATTTGGTTGTACTCACTTATATTCTACTAGTGAATATACTGGCCTGCATTCCATTTTCCAACTGCTGCTGGCATTACTTATATTGCTATCATATATGAACCTATTAATACCGAATCTTTATGTTTGTCCCATCTGTATGGATTTAGCAAAAGCTTCCAGAAATCCACACAGATTCTCATCTCACTTTGTACTTTTCACAGCCCTTCATGATTTCATATATGAATATTTGAAATGTAGGTCACTCGAAAGAAACAGATGGTAGTTAGGGCTGGGTCTTGAGACTTCCATTCTTTGCTATAGTCATAACAGATTCAGTTCCTGCCCAAGTTCCTCTCATCTTCTACCCACTACTTCTGTCAAAGTGGGGGAAATAGTAGAAGAGGACACAGTGGCTCAAATATAATATATAGAATATATGGACAAACAGAAAATCACGAAGCTTTGGTTGCTCTAAAATCTTAAGGGTTGTGGTGGGCAAGGGACTAAAAAATTGCTGTACTTAAGGAATTAACATTTACTGAGTTTGTCTATGAATTAAAAAATTTTTTCTTTATCCTCAAAAATCTACCAAAAAGATATCGGCAGGAAAATTAAGCTCATGCAAATAATATACTTTTTGCAAGGCTGGAGAGCTAATTGGTAGTGAAATTGAGGTCTAAACCCAAAGCTCAGGAGCATTTCACTTTAAATTCAACAAGGAGTATGTTAGAGTGTTGCTCTGGAGATCACGTGGTTTAATCAGTGCCATCACAGAGAATATCTGTTTCAAGTAAATCTGAGCTGGTTTTTATCAACTGGCGAATGACCAGGGGGTTGTGGGCTCATTTCTGCTCCTTCTGGGAAACACAAAATCCTCTCTCTGTGTCCCATAGACACAAATCCTATTCCAGCAGTCACTACATTCCATCCTAAAACTTGGTGAGCTATCTATTTCCACTTTGCAAGGGTAAAGGGAGGAATATTTTTATTTTAACTCAGCAAAAAACATCAAGCTATGTCCTTGGATATAAGGTGTTTATTTTCATTGCTGTTCAAATAGTTACAGCTTTGGCAAGGGATTCAAAATCCCTGTATTCTACTTCCAGCTTTGACCCTGCCTGAGGCCTTCAGCCATGATAAGTTAAAAACCGGGGATAACAGTCTCTGTATATATCTCTCTAATAGGGAGGTTAGAAGGATTGCTGGGATAAGGTCTATAAAGTGGTCCAAGCACTCTGGAAAACAGACACTAAAAACACAGTACATTGCCCTGAATCATCTACCTTTTGTATATCCCTGACAAAGACAGGGGTATCTTAACTATTCATACCTGTGATCCTTCTCTTCTGAAAAAGATTCATATACTGTTGACAAGAAGAGGACATAATGCAAAGACTCCTTACATCATGGTGGTGATAATGTAATCTTTAGCTGGAATCAAATAACCCTACTCCTATGTCAATGCTATGGTTACCTGTGCATTTTTATGCTTTTGATCATACAACTTGCATGATTTGTGTATAGTTGCGCTGTCCATTAGGGCAATGGGTTCCTGGGAGATCTCTTGTGCACTCAGCACATAGTAATCAATAAAATTTGTTATTTCAAGGACTATCCAAGTCTGCTCTGGAATTTCCTAAAAATCTGTGAGGTCATAAAAAGGGTGCCTATTTTAATAAGTTTAACTTTATGCAACGGGGTGAAAGCTAAGATACTCTAATAATTTTAATAAATTCATCATGTAGTCATTCATTCTATGCTAGGTGCTTGGAAGAGTATTAGAAGAGTTATTGAAATAGAGAAATGCAAGGGTAATGATTGTCATATATGGAATAAATCATAACAAATAATAACACACATGGATACTCACAATGTAATGTTGCATAATATTAATAAGAGTCCTGTGGGCTAGTTACTGCACTAAATACTTTATAAATATCATTTCATTTCACATTTACAGATGAAGGAACTCAGATTCAAATTTGTTAAATGATCTATTGTAGGTAACAGAGCTATCAAAAGGTGAAACCAGAATTCATAAGCAAGCCTGTCCCGTTCCAAAGTCCAAACTTTTTGTCACTATACCCTCCTGCTGATTATTTGTAATCAAGCAGGTACTATATACATATGTGTTTGTATACATATGTATACGCATATGCACATATGTATTATTTCTTAACAATTGAACAGTAGATATCCTTTGGCCTGACTGGTTGGGAAAGTAGTCTGTTCTAAAAGACAGGGTGAAATACAAAACATCCAGGACTGCTTTACATACAAATGTCTAAAATGACCATGTTGGCAATAGCCTGTCACAGTGAATATCATCATCATGTTTTTCATCATCAGAATAAATGTTAATAGGTAACATTTACTGGATACTTAGTAAATGACACTAAGAAATGCTTTATGTGCATCATCTTATTTTATCTTCTC